>JBBPBX010066354.1:0-19691 GCA_038048925.1 Garcialebias charrua | reverse complement strand
TCAGGGTGGACATCTCCAGACACAAGAGAGATGGATGCAGTTTTGGGAGAGTTCTCACACGATGAGTCCTTGCGTTCATCTTCCCTGGAGTGAAACAACTTTAACATATTGATGTGACACAGACGTGTTTGGCGCCTCCTATCAGGGGTGTGAATATTGTAGTCTGTGTCATTGACTTTTCTTTTGACCACGTATGGGCCTGCAAAGTGTGCTGCAAGAGATGGTCCAGGTGTGGGCACCACCATGAGCACTTTGTCACCTGGTTCGAATGACCGTTGTACAGTCTTTTTGTCATATAGCTTTTTCATTTTCCCTTGGGCAGCAGACAAAGACTTTCTTGCTATTGAACAAGCATGGTAAAGATGTTCTCGACACTGGGTGACAAATTCAAGCACATTAGATTGTGGCTGTGAGTCAGCTGACAGGAGTTGTTCTTTCAGAACCTTCAGTGGTCCTCTTACACCATGTCCAAAAACTAATTCAGCAGGGCTGAAACCAAGAGATTCCTGCTTTGCTTCTCGGGCTGCAAACAGCAAGAAAGGAAGTCCTTCATCCCAGTTTTTACCCGTCTCAAGACAATACTTTCGCATCATGGCCTTAATAGTCTGGTGCCATCTCTCAAGTGCGCCTTGTGACTGAGGGTGATAAGGACTAGAAGTAATGTGTTTAACACCAAAAGACTGGAAAGTTTGCTGGAAAAGTTTGGACTGAAAATTACTGCCTTGATCAGTCTGTATAACTTTAGGCAGACCAAAAGTTGCAAAAAACTTCAAAAGAGCTTTTGTTATGGTAGGTGCTGTGATTCTCCTTAATGGAATAGCTTCAGGGAAGCGAGTGGCAGCACACATGATAGTTAAGAGAAACTGATTACCAGCCTTTGTTCTGGCCAGAGGACCCACACAGTCCACCAGAACACGCTCAAAAGGTTCACCAACTGCAGGGATGGGTTTAAGGGGAACCGGTGGAACCCTTTGATTAGGTTTACCCACTATTTGGCAAACTTTACATGTCCTACAGAACCTGGCAACATCTTTCTTGAGGCCTGGCCAAAAGAAATGCTGTAGAACACGGTCATGGGTTTTAGTGATTCCCAAGTGACCAGACCATGAGTGGTCATGTGCTAGCTGCAGTATTTGTTCACGATAAACTTGAGGAATGACAATTTGATGCACTACTCCCCAATCCTCTTCACTACCTTTCTGTTGCAAGGCAGGCCTTGAAATCCATTTTCTCATGAGTAATCCATTCTCAACATAAAACGTATGAGTTTTATTACTCTTTATTGAATCACACACACCTCCAAAGCATTTAGTGAGTGTTTCATCACTTTTCTGAGCCTGGCTCAAACTCTCATGCGTTATTGATAATGGGAGAAAAACCTCTGATCTTGGGGTAAAGTCCTCCTTGAGGGGTGCCGTTCCTGAAAGGACCTCTGCTGGTAACTTGTCCTCCATCAAAGCAGAGCCAAGAACAGAGTCATCCAAATTCACTTCCTTCAGCTTACGAGCTTGGGACCTGGTAAGAACACTGACAGAAAACACATCAGGATGGGACTTCAACACCACATCTTCACCCATCATGCAACTGGGATTATCCACCACCTCAGGATTAGGAAGTACCTTGTCTCCAGCAAGATCATTTCCCATGATAAATTCAACCCCTTGAACAGGGAATGAGCTTCTCACCGCAACTTTGAAGCATCCAGAGGCCAACTTGGACTTTATGTGAACATAATGTAAAGGTACTGGTACATACGTCATTCCAATTCCTTGTACTATTGTACTTGCATTACAGGAGGAGTCAGCATTAAATGGCAGAAAACTGGACAGGATGAACGACTGAGAACCACCAGTGTCCCTCAGTATCCTCACAGGTTTCTCATCCTTAGGAAGTCCTGTTAGAGAGATAAGACCATCAAAAATGAAGGGCTTAAAACAGTCATCAGCTTCAGTCATGTATGATAGATGTGGGGAAGATCTCGGCGTCTTGACCAGGCCAACCCCTTTAGCTGGTTTTGGTGGTTGGGGTGCCTGTTTACGTTTAAGGGCCAAACAGTCAGAAACAATATGCCCCATTTTATGACAGTAAAAACATTGTCTCTCGAATTTGGAGCTTGAAGTGTTCTTAACCTGAGACTGTAGCACATCTTTCCCCATTTTATCCCGAGGGAGTTGATCAGATTTACAAAAAAAAAACAATTTTGTGAGTAAGGGCAAATTATTCAGCTAAGACAGCTCCTCTTGTAAGGTGGTAGCTTTTTGCTCATTCAAGTACAAGACTGTACGATCAGGAAGGCAGTTTTTGAACTCTTCCAACAGTACCAACTCACGTAGTGAGGAAAAATCAGTGGCTTTGGTTGCCTGGCACCATCTGTCAAATAACATTGCTTTTTCTCTTGCAAATTCAACAAATGTTTGTGCAGTGGATTTTCTTAAAGCTCTGAACCGTTGTCTGTATGCCTCAGGCACTAGCTCATATGCCCTGAGTATGGCAGCTTTAACTTTGTCATACACAAGACTGTCTTCAATTGTGAGTGCTGAACATACTTCCTGTGCCTTACCAGTCAGTTTGCACTGCAACAAAAGGGGCCAAACTTCTGTGGGCCAATGAAGGGCAACCACAATACGCTCAAATGCATTAAAATATGCCTCCACTTCTGTCTCTCTGAATGGTGGAACCAGGGCAATATTCTTGCTGATGTCAAAAGTAGAAGGTGGTACAGAAGGTTTACCTGGTGAAATCCTATCGACTTCATCTCCACCAGAATCTGTAGTGTGAACTGTGGTCGGTTTATGAGCCTGCAACTCCAACTGATGTATTTTAATGGCAGTTTCTGTTTCAATTTGTCTGCATTTAAGCTTGAACTCCAGATCATCCTTATGTTCCCTCTCTCTGGCTTCCAGTTCAAGTCGAGCCAGACGTACCTTTAAACGAGCTCCTCCACTAGGAACTGTGGACTCAGCAGACAAAGGCTCAAACCGTGGGAGAGACTGTGGTGGTTTACCTCCCTCTGGTTTTGCAGCAGCAGGTGTCCCCATGCCATCATCAGCACAAACTGCAGGCTGATCAGCAGCTTCAAAAGATGAGGTGGCATCCTTTTCATCCACTTCCAGTGACAGCACTCCTTTTTCAACCAAACTACTAAAAACAAGAGATTTTAGATCACTTTTGAGCAAAGACTTAGACACATGGATACCCAAGTATGAAGCAAGTTCATATAAATCATCTTTTCTACAGACATCAAACTGTTGTACAGTAGGATTACTTAAAAATTCCTTCAAACTAAACTGTGCCATTTTCACAAATTAATGATCCCGGACGAGCCCCCACTTATGTTACAACCTCACCCTGAGGCTAATCAGGTAAAAATATGGCACTGGGTGTAACATAAAAAAAAACTAACAGTTGATGTCAATAAAAGAACATGTTTATTTTACAAAGTAGAAAAGAGAAAAAACAAACAGAAAAACACAGGAAAGCTTTAAACTTCAGGGTCTCCAAGGCCAAAACAACAAACAAAACACCCCCTTCTAACTATAAAGAAAATATATAAAAGGCTAAGCTCCCTAGCTATCCACAAAACAGGAGAAAACAGGTTGGAACAGAAATGGCAGAGAACCCCTACCAGCTTCTCCCTGTGAACAGATAAAAAAACATTAGTTAGGCACTCACAAACTATACCAAAAATTGCTCACAGCAAGATCAGTTAAGTTTCCACAAACCACACAGACAAGATCACAGCAGATCAAGGCCCAGACAAAAGGGGACCTGACATCTCTGGCATGAAGCTCTTTATGGGGTGGCTGACGAGCTCAAACACTTTTCACCTGTGGCAGCCAGGTAGAACTGAAAAACAAAGGGAGAGAGAGGCTCCCTCAAGAAAAGAGAGCCCCTAGAGGTCAGTGACCGTAACATATACCTATAAAAACACCACCTATGAACATATTAATCTCTAAAACTAAACCTAATGCGTAGCACCGCTGGCAGTGGTGCAGGTTGGTCGACTGCCCCACTGTTTTTAAGTTTCATTTTTAACGTGCCGCACGTTTCTTTCACTTTTACAGCTTAATAATAATAACTAAACCCCTAACCCCCACCATCTACTCCTCCGGGAGCCATAAATAGCAGCTCTGTTTTCCACACAGAAGTCTGTGGTTGTGTCAGGAAGGGCATCCGGCGTAAAAATAATTAGGAAATATACAGTAAATGCTTCCTTCTCAATAACAGGCGGTTTGCCTGTATCATTACCAGTCATGTGGTTTTTAATTTTCAAGTATTTTTAGCAACAATAAAGTTTATAAATTGTCATTTATAACAGCAACCGTCATAATGATAGTTTTTTCTCAGTGGTAAAACTCCTAAAGGTTGACACTGGAAGAGTGATTTTGCTGTTACTTAACTTTGTTAAATTCAAAAGGATGATATTAAAAATAACTTTTGTCACAGGCGCTCCTTTGTTCAGAATAAAACAACTTTTTTCCTGCCTTTAAAAGTATTCTTTTGTAGGAATATGTTGAGTATATGAAGACAGAAGATGGTGATTGTGAGGGTAAAATGTTTGTGTGTGTGTGCGTGTGTGTGTGCATGCGTGCGTGTGTGCATGTGTGTGTATGTGCTGAAGTAACATTTCCTTAATGTTCATGTGTTTCAGTGGTACCTGCCTCTGTTTAGAGCTGATTAAAAGAAGTTCCTCAAGACTGAAGGCCTGATGTTGACCAGCAGGACCCAGAGCCTCTTATCAGAGTGGAAGGGAAGACCCTTAGACCAGTCTGGTGGGAAACCAACTCAATATGGAGGAGACCGATTAACAGGAAGAAACCCAGATTCAAAGACTCACAAAGGCAGTTCAAGCTCTTCACAGACTGACAATGAGGCTGATGAAGAGGATGGTGAAATGACCAGTCCTGACTCTCTGCTAAAGAACTCATCCGACTCTGAATCAGAACATGAAGACAGTATGAAAGACTGGAAGGAGAGCAGGGCTCCTGAATCAGAGGTAAAAACTGTCAACAAATATTTGAGCTGCTCTGAGTGTGGTAAGCAGTATGTCAGTAACCAGACTCTTCAAAGACACATGACAAGTCATTCAGGAGTGAAGTCTTCAAGATGTCTGCTTAATAAGAAATGTGTTGGAAAGAAGAAAAATGTAGAGTCATGCAGGAAAGTCCAGGCAAGGCCAAAATCAATAAGCTGTGATGAATGTGGTAAAAGATTTACTTTCAAATCACATTTAATCGTACACATGAGAGTCCACACAGGGGACAAGCCATTTCCTTGTGGTCTTTGTGGACAAAGATTTAGTCAGAAGACAATTTTAAACAGACACATGAGAGTCCACACAGGAGACAAGCCGTTTCCTTGTGATCTTTGTGGACAAAGATTTAGTCAGAAGGCAGATTTAAACAGAGACATGAGAGTCCACACAGGAGACAAATCGTTTCCTTGTGATCTTTGTGGACAAAGATTTAGTCGGAAGACAAATTTAAACTCACATATAAGAGTCCACACAGGAGACAAGCCATTTCCTTGTGATCTTTGTGGACAAAGATTTAGTCATAAGGCAAATTTAAACAGACACATGAGAGTCCACACAGGAGACAAGCCATTTCCTTGTGAACTTTGTGGACAAAGATTTAGTGAGAAGGCAAGTTTAAACACACATATGAGAGTCCACACAGGAGACAAGCCATTTCCTTGTGAACTTTGTGGACAAAGATATAGTCGGAAGGATGCTTTAAACTCGCATAAAAGAGTCCACACAGGAGACAAGCCATTTCCTTGTGATCTTTGTGGACAAAGATTTAGTCATAAGGCAAGTTTAAACACACATACGAGAGTCCACACAGGAGACAAGCCATTTCCTTGTGAACATTGTGGACAAAGATTTAGTCAGAAGGCAAGTTTAAACGCACATATGAGAGTCCACACTGGAGACAAACCATTTCCTTGTGAACTCTGTGGACAAAGATTTAGTCGGAAGACAACGTTAAACTCACATATGACAGTCCACACAGGAGACAAGCCATTTCCTTGTGAACTTTGTGGACAAAGATTTAGTCATAAGACAAACTTAAACTCACACATGAGAGTCCACACAGGAGACAAGCCATTTCCATGTGAACTTTGTGGACATAGATTTAGTCAGAAGGCAAATTTAAACAAACACATGAGAGTCCACACAGGAGACAAGCCATTTCCTTGTGATCTTTGTGGACAAAGATTTAGTCATAAGGCAAGTTTAAACACACATACGAGAGTCCACACAGGAGACAAGCCATTTCCTTGTGAACATTGTGGACAAAGATTTAGTCAGAAGACAAGTTTAAACTCACACATGAGAGTCCACACAGGAGACAAGCCATTTCCATGTGAACTTTGTGGACATAGATTTAGTCAGAAAGCAAATTTAAACAAACACATGAGAGTCCACACAGGAGACAAGCCGTTTCCTTGTGAATTTTGTGGACAAAGATTTAGTCAGAAGACAAGTTTAAACTCACGTGTGAGAGTCCACACCGGATACGAGCCGTTTCCTTGTGATTTTTGTGGACAAAGATTTAGTCGGAATACAAGTTTAAAGGAGAAATGTAATCAAATCTGAAAAAATCGATATAACAAGAATTTCATATAGTAAACAACACACATAAACATACTTAGTATGCTTTTTTCAAGTCAGTAGCTTAAAGAAATAGTTTTTTTACATTTTTCCTGCTACATGCCGAAGTGCAGTGATTTCTGTAGTAATTTTCTGGACGCACTTTTATGACACAATTAAGACCTCCTTTGCTATCTTACAATAACACTGAAGCTATAAACCCATCATTACTGTCCTCTTGTCTGTCATTTAAAATGGAAGCAGAAGACTTTTTTGAATCTGAAGGATATCACTTAAGTTTGTCAAAAACAGTTTGGTGATTTAGTGCATTAATGGGCATTTCTATCCTGGAAATACGAATAGCCTTCGCATGCTAACGTTAGCATGCTAGCGCCGTATGCTAACGTTAGCATGCTAGCGCCGTATGCTAACATGGAAGTGGGGGTGTTGAAAATGTCCTGAAACAGTTACCAATGTCTTGTTAAGCTCTGTATTCCACAGAACATAGTAGGATCTAAAATGATTTTTAAAGATGAAGGAGCAAGTTGAAACATGCAGGGTCTCCCTCCTTGCTAGCAGGCTCCATTGGGAGCTGCCTGGCTAACTAACTACGGTGGCCCTACACGGCCAAAATTCTACAGCGGCCGAATGCACAGGAGCGGTAAAAATACAATATAAAATTTTAAAAAAGTTTTAAAATCTATTTTGGGGCTTTTAGAATCGATTCTGAATCGCCAGGACTAAGAATCTTGATTCTTTAAAAAATAGATTTTTTTTGCTGCATCCCTAATTGCTACACACTGAAACCTTTTTGTCCACTACTAGATTTTTTTTTTTATTAACACAAACAGAACTACAAAACACTACATAAACAAAAAATATATACAAACTCTTGTGAATGATAACATAACTACAGTCTATAAGCTAGGGGGCGGTTTACAAAATGATGAAAGTTGAAAAAATACTAGATACACACACTAATATTACTGTATGAGGGACGACCATTGCACTGCCTATGTCATATTCAGGGGACGGAGAGCAAGCAGAGGGAGGGGGGTCAAAAACACCAGATGAGAATTTTTTCACTTTGCAAAGTCTAAATTTGAGTTAGGATGACATTTTTGACTTGTGAAATTTTCTCAACAAGCTTATTTTATGCTTTTCATTAGACTACTATTAGCTTAAAAACACTTTTCATTTCTCCTTTAAACGGACACATGAGAGTCCACACAGGAGTAGAAACTTTCTACCAGAAAATGTTAAAATAATGATTATAGGCCGTGAGATGCAACTGGTGTTTTAACACCCAAATAAAATTAATTTTGTAAAATATATTCTGAAACAATTTTTGAACAATCTAAAAAAGCTAAGTCTGGTCCTTTGGACATTCAAAAAACAAAACAAAGCAAAAAAAATTGTAGAAACGTTTCATCTTTCGTCCGAAAGACTTCCTCAGTCTGAGATGCTGTATTCAGCTCAGTCTTATAAATAGCACCCTCTCACAGTGGATCAACCAGTTGGCTGATGACAGCCGAAACCAGCTGCTCACATGATCAAGGAGGACCATCAGCCTAACGATGGATCGTTAGCACCCTGATGGTTGTTTGCTATTCACAGAGGGCTGAGTGATACTAGCAATAACAGCATTGTAAGAGGGGGACAGTTGAACCCGGAGGCCTCCACCTCTGTTTAATGATGGACGGTTTCTTTTCACAAAGATGGCCTCCTTTACTCCTCTCTCAAACCATTGTTCCTCTCTATCAAGGATGTGAACATCTTCATCCCTGAAAGAGTGACTGCTGGTCTGGAGATGAGTGTAGACCACAGAGTTCCTGACCTGATGATGTTGCTCTTCTGTGCTGGGCCATCCTTTTGGCCAGTGCAGTGTTGCCAGGTGAGAAATGTAGGATTATCGTACTAGAGCCCTAAAATTATCGTATTTTGAGGGAAATTATCGTACACCCGTCAAAACCAAAATAACAAGTATGCTCTATAGTCACTCTGTTGTTGAATTGCGTCTAACAGGCACTCACAGCGTTGTGGCGTCAGTACGGTGGGAACCATAGACAATAATACGTATTAATGTCTGGTGGCAACTAAAGAGCCCGCCCCCCCGCGCTTGTTTTGTTTCATGGCGGTTTTAATTTAATAACTCAACTAAATTCTGTCTATTAAGTTTGTATTTTCAAGGAAATAATAACTTGATCTTTAGCTTTACTGATATCACTACTAAAAACATCCCTAATTGTAAATTTAATATTAATTTTATTTATTTATTTTTGTTAATGCATTCTTTCTGTTTCATACCCTGGACATCCCATAAAGACATGTTGAACCATTTCAGGGAGATTGCTGGTGCACATGTCACAAAAAAGTCCTGTTGCATGCTTTCCAATTATTTTAAGAGATTTATTAAGGTCTGTGTGTCCTATTCTAATGCGAGTAACTTCCTGTTTCTTCCTGCTTTCCTTGTATATCCTACCTTTTTTGTTGTGTAAACGTCTTCCTGTATCAGTAATGTCCCAGGTTTCCTGCCATATTTTCTTAATATATTTCTTAATTATCATTTAACATTTAACTTTATATAAATGTTCTCTCATTTTCATCACTTCTTCTTCCAGACCGGTGTCACACGAGACACAGCTCTGCTTTTTCTTCTTTTCTAACTCATGGGGCGGGCGCAGCGGGCTATTCAGCCAATCATGGCCGTTGTTCTGAGGCAAACGCACGCACGTCACTCTTTAGGTCACATTTAGAAAAGCACGATTGGCTGGAATTTCAAGATGCATTCAGGGTTCACAAAAAAACTCAGACAGACAGTTGCGGCAGGCTGATGGAAACCGATCACAACTACACATTCAAGGAACGGTCAAATTATCGTATTTTTGGCCTTTTTCGGGATTATTGATCGTACATCGTACAGAGGGTGAAATTATCGTACAAATACGATAATTATCGTACACCTGGCAACACTGGGCCAGTGGCTGTTTAGTTTCCCCGATATAAGAATGATCACAGCCCTCCTGACACTGAACAGCATACACAATATTACTCTGTTTGTGCCGGGGGACTGGATCTTTGGGATGAACCAGTCTTTGCCGTAATGTATTTTGGGGTTTAAAAGCCACTGGGACGTTGTGTTTAGAAAATAAACGTCTCAATGTCTCTGAAACTCCCGCAACATACGGAATGACCACTGGTCTGGGTCTGGGTTCCTTCTTTTCACCTGATGGCTGGCTGGAGTCCTGTTTGGGTTTCTTCTCTGCTTTCAGGAAGGCCCAGTTAGGATATCCACATTTCTCTAGAGCCTGTTTTGTGTGTGATTTCTCCTTCTGTCTGGCTCCTGAGTTAGTGGGGACGCTGTCTGCTCTGTGGTACAGAGTCCTGATGTATCACTCAGCCCTCTGTGAATAGCAAACAACCATCAGGGTGCTAACGATCCATCGTTAGGCTGGTGGTCCTCATTGATCATGTGAGCAGCTGGTTTCGGCTGTCATCAGCCAACTGGTTGATCCACTGTGAGAGGGTTATATTTATAAGACTGAGCTGAATACAGAAACTCAGACTGAGGAAGAATTTCGGACGAAAGACGAAACGTTTCTACAATTTTTTTTTGCTTTGTTTTGTTTTGTTTTTTTGAATGTCCAGAGGACCAGACTAAACTTTTTTTAGTTTTTTTCGACATGGATTATTGGACATGCATCAGTGAATTTTTGAACAAGTTCCTAAACTATGATTTCTCCTAATTTCTCAAGAATACTTTAAAAACAAACTAATTAAACCTTAGCTCATAATTTGGACTATAGATGTTGGTTCTAAAATACTGGTTCAGTGTTTGTGCAATATGTGGAGAGAACCAACCAACCAATCAAATTGTTTTTTCAAACAGTCAGACCCCATGAAATGTTGTTCATGTAATTCCTGAGAGAATTGTTATTTAATCCTTGTGGGGCCGAGATGGTGTAGAGGCAGGGCAGCCGGCTCAGGACCGGAAGGTCCTGGGTTCGATCCCCGGTCACTGCATACCTCGTTGTGTCCCTGGGCAAGACACTTAACCCTGAGTTGCTCCCGGTAGGACTGGATGGCGCCTTGCATGGCAGACTACCGCTACCGGTGTATGAATGTGTGTATAAATGGGTGGATGGCTGGTGCTGTGAAGCGCTTTGGGGCCCCTCATAGGGGGCTGGAAAGCGCTATATAAATAAGCTCCATTTACCATTTTAATCAGTTAGTTACTTGGTTAATTAAAAGATTTCTCATGCAGATGAACTAATTGTGTTTTAATTAAGGATGGGGCTGATCTGGTATCAGTATTGGCCTCGGCCTCCTATACCAGCATAATTTACCTATCGGATTTTTCCGATCCATGATGAATGTCTACTTCTGCTGAAACATCTCCACATGTGATTCCCTGCCGGCTGCTCTGCAAGGCAGGGAATCAAACTATGGAATGGATTTTCTGAAGGAAATCCATTTCATAGTTTGAAGCCAGCTAAAATGTGAGTAAATACATGAGGACTCAGAGCAGCACTGTGGCTAACGGCTAACCAACTTTTCATCTTAACATGTCCGCTGTGTGGAAGTATTTTACACTAAACACAGCAAGACAGCAACGTGCAATGTCTGCAGAGCCGCTGTACCAAGAGAAGAAAGCTCCGTTGTGACCTACAATACATCAAACTTAATAAACATCTGAAAAAGCACCACATTAAAGAGCACAAGGATTGTTTAACCAGGCACTGTTGTAAAGTTAGTTTTACTTTGGACGTTCGAGCTCCCTGGCTTCAGCGGTGTGTTCCTCTCGTTTAGTCCGAAGCAGGCTGTCTAATATCCGTCAGCTGCGCTCAGTCTGCCCGTCTCGGAGGAGGAGCAGACTGAGTGCAGCTGACTGAAATCAGACTGCCTGCTTCGCTGCTTGATTGAATATTTGCAGCCAAGATATAGTTTACATTTACCCTCCAGGACATATTTATCAGTACAACAGTAGAGAATCATAAAAAAGCATATGAACAGGAAAAATAAAAGAAAATTATAAATAAATAAATAACACAAAAAAACAGCTACATAATAATAATAATAATAATAATAATAATAATAATAATAATAATAATAATGAATTCAATTTATAACACACTTTTCATTAATGAAAATCTCAAAGTGCTAAGTGCTACATTAGAAAGCGATGTAAAATACTAAAATCAGGAACATGTCTGTGTTGGTTTTTTCCATGAACTTAGCAGATGTTTGAAGCCATTAATCACTTTAATATCCACTTCAGCATATTGTGTTTTATGCTATTAGTGCTTAATGTATATTTAGTTGATGTTTTTCTTAGTTCCTATCTTAGACCTTATTACTGTTTTTCTTTTACATTTTGTTGTGGAATGTAACTGGGACCCTGTGTACATAATCTCATTCCACCCCATGTACCACATGTGGTGTGTATGACAGTAAAACTCTATGACTGACTGACTCTGACTTTAAAGCTAGAAATAAAAACGTTTTGTGTTAGCAGGATTTAATTCTAACTTTGAAAATCATCCAACATTAAAACTTACCTCAAGTTGCTTTTTTGGACATGCATGCTTATGTTTGTACACATTGTACTTGCCTGTAGAGAGGAGATTATTACAGCCTCATATAAAGTCAATAGTGAGGATTTTATCGGAATAGTATCTGTATCGGTCGACATCCAGATTTATGTATCGTGATCAGATCAAAAGTAAAAAAATAAAAAAAGTGGACCGTGCATCCCTAGTTTTAATTAAATTAACCTTATAGTTGTTTTTTTTTTATAAATTATGTAGCGTCCATCCAACCAAGGCCTTATCAGAGACAAAAGTGTCCCTCAAAGACACAGAACGTCCTCAGAGACACTGTGTCTCCTACCCACTTCTTTTGTGTGTGTTAATCTCCCAAGTCAGGATGAGTCTACATCCTGACCACCCCTGGTTCCATTCTGACTATGATAATTAAATCTCTCTGCTAATCAACTCTCTTTTCTGAAAGAGACACCTATGCCCCTTTTCCACTGTTATGGTGTGGTTCAGTTCAGCTCGGGTCAGCTCGTGTGTGGTTGTGTTTCCATTTACACTTCTGTACCTGTTCTGTAGGCGGGGTCCAGAATCCAACTCTTCTTACCACCTTTGATACTTTGTTAAAAAAAATAATTAAAAAAAACTTTCTTTTGTTTTTTTTCTCTCTTTTGTTTTCTATTGTTTATTGTTTGTTTGTTTATTGTTTAAGGAAATTCTACCACTGCTGTTCATTGTTCTTTAGTTTTAGCAGGTCGCTTTCGTAAATGAGCCCATGAGGTTCAAAAGATTTACCTGACTAAATAAAGGTTGAATGAATGAATGAAAAACCTGGTGGCGGTAGTGTTCCCGCTATTTACTAACCACCACTAGAAGAAGAACACCCTAAAGGCTTTTCCACAGGATGTTGTGGAAGAGATGTCATGCTCTAATGGAGTACCTCATGAGATGTAACTTTTAAACCTGATTAATAATTCTACCTTATTGCCTTCTCTGCCTGCTTTAAACCCATGTATTTTCCATTTTAGTATAGATTTTTTACAATAAAGGTATAAATATATTGTGCTGCTGTTTGTAATGATGTTTTTCTATTACATTAGTGCTTAGTGTATTTCTAGTTGATGTTTTTTCTTAGTTACATCCTAGATGTTATTACGGTTTTTCTCTTACATTTTGTTGTTGGATGTAACTGGGACCATGTGTACATAATCTCATTTCATCACATGTACCACATGCGGTGCAAATGAAAATTAAAGATTCCCTGACTCTGATTTAAAGCTCCACTGACATCATCTTTTAACTTTCCATAAAATGGCACAACATATATATATATTAAGATTGACCTCTGATCGTTTTTGCTAAAACAATGTGAAATGAATGAAAATTCCTCTCAAAAACAGTTTAAAATTAGCGCCTTTTTTTCCACACGATAAATACGGGGTTTCCCGTCGCGCGATTATGACGTCACTTCCAGACTCGTGTCAACTGCGCTCCTTGTTTACAATGTCAAGATACAAACGCGATCCGTCCAATTTAGCCATTTAAAACTTTATATTTTAGCGGTTTGTCTTCAGAGAAGCCAAAGTTATTTCCAGTAAACAGCAGGTTATAATTTTTTTTCAGCTCCTGCTGGTTTTTGGAGACTTTTCACTTCAGGAAGTGCAGCAGCTCTGTGAGGACACAGCAGCTGATAGTTGAGAGGCAGAAGGAATTCTACAGCATGTAAATCGTTTTCACAGCACTGAAATGGTAATATATTAGTTAATGTTTCTAATAATTATTCAACATTAATTTATAGTTTAAAAAATTAGTCCCTTTTAAAATATCTGTTAAATATATTATTCTTTTATTTTGTTTGTGTTTTCAGGTTTCCAGGTCTCCAGTCCATCACCTGAGGCTCTTCCTGAACCACTAGTACAACCCAGACTTTCACATCACAGCAGGTAAGATTGCATCAACAAAAAGAATAGTACTCAACAATATTCTTTGATGTAAATCTGTTGATTTTCTGTGGTTCTGATGAGGGAAGTGACAAAGTGGATGCAGCATTCAGCCCATAATGGACCCAGATGTCCCCTGCGTCCAGACCTACAACACCTGGACATCCAGGAGCGTGCACGAGGAGGTGGTGGAGTCTGAAGACATTAGTTTGACCCATTGTCTTAATATACAGTATACTGCATATAATATATACTGTGTTTGTCTGTGTGTTTTATCATCAATTCACAGAAATGTCTTCACCTGAAGAGTGGACCCAGGTGGAGGAGAACAAACCTTGATATTGTTCAACAACAGATGGAGACATCTTCAGGATCTGTAGAACATCAGGACTGCTGCAGAAAGCTACGTTTGTGCATCAAGACATTAAAATATGCAGAAATACTACAACTGGCCAGAGCATTGAGATGAAAATGAATCAATGAATTTAATATTTTTTCTGACTGTTCAAATGAACATATTGTTTGAAAAAAAAAGGATAACAATGAACCAAGTGTTTCTGTAGTTATGTGTAAATAAAGTTACAGTAGTACACTATATTATCTGTTAGTGTTGAGTTATTCTTTGTGAGAATATTTGTGTATCTGTTTTAATTTCATTCGTGCATCTACAACTCACAGCTCATACTTTAGTAAAAACAAAATTGGTGAATGTTGAAAAAAACATTTTATTAAAATAAAACCATCCCATATTATCAAATAAATGAAAACCTCTGGGGAAACATTAATATGAACAGATTATCAAAAAAAATTGAGTTTAAAAAATATCAGCAAGTGGTGTTTGACTTCATCAGCTCTGTAAAAATGACTCCAACACCTCCTCGTCCACCCTCCTGTCCAGGTGTTGTAGGTCTGGACGCAGGGGACATCTGTCTAGTTTCTCCTCATCCTGCTGCTTGTACACTTCTTCAGACTCCACCACCTCCTCGTGCACGCTCCTGGATGTCCAGGTGTTGTAGGTCTGGACGCAGGGGACATCTGGGTCCATTATGGGCTGAATGCTGCATCCACTTTGTCACTTCCCTCATCAGAACCACAGAAAATCAACAGATTTACATCAAAGAATATTGTTGAGTACTATTCTTTTTGTTGATGCAATCTTACCTGCTGTGATGTGAAAGTCTGGGTTGTACTAGTGGTTCAGGAAGAGCCTCAGGTGATGGACTGGAGACCTGGAAACCTGAAAACACAAACAAAATAAAATAAAAGAATAATATATTTAACAGATATTTTAAAAGGGACTAATTTTTTAAACTATAAATTAATGTTGAATAATTATTAGAAACATTAACTAATATATTACCATTTCAGTGCTGTGAAAACGATTTACATGCTGTAGAATTCCTTCTGCCTCTCAACTATCAGCTGCTGTGTCCTCACAGAGCTGCTCACTTCCTGAAGTGAAAAGTCTCCAAAAACCAGCAGGAGCTGAAAAAAAATTATAACCTGCTGTTTACTGGAAATAACTTTGGCTTCTCTGAAGACAAACCGCTAAAATATAAAGTTTTAAATGGCTAAATTGGACGGATCGCGTTTGTATCTTGACATTGTAAACAAGGAGCGCAGTTGACGCGAGTCTGGAAGTGACGTCATAATCGCGCGACGGGAAACCCCGTATTTATCGTGTGAAAAAAAAGGCGCTAATTTTAAACTGTTTTTGAGAGGAATTTTCATTCATTTCACATTGTTTTAGCAAAAACGATCAGAGGTCAATCTTAATATATATATATGTTGTGCCATTTTATGGAAAGTTAAAAGATGATGTCAGTGGAGCTTTAAAAAAAGCTTCACTTTTATTATTTAGATATGCACAAGGTTCATGTTAAAATTGCAAAATGTCACACTGTGATCTTTGAAACTGCTTTTACAATAAGCTTGAAAACTATTTGGTTAAATTTTGTCCTTAAATGTTAAAGGTTTGTCTTTCATTAAATTTAAAAACATTAAAGTATTACTTATTAATTAGTCAGTTGGTCTGCGAATGCCGTGGCGTCCTCCTAGAAGAGCTGAAGAGGTGGCTGTTGATGTCTGTGTCTCCCTGGTAAAGCTGCTTCCCCCACGACCCGGAAGCAGAAGATAATGGATGGATGATGGGTGGATGATGGAGGAGACCATCAAACAGCATGAGTGGTCAGTTCAGTTGAACACCTGCCTGTTTGCTTCAGATCAGCTGTTAAAATCTCTGCAGGTTCAAATAAAGGTGCACCAGGTCTTTCAGCTGAATCTCTCAGGGGCCACAGTTGGACGGTCGATAACTGAAAACTGTCCTTTCTGAATTTTTGACTGTTTTTGTCTGACTTCATCCTAGAATCAAAAAAAATTGTAACGTAATAACAGTTGAGCAGATTCTGGTAATCTTTTCTTAGGATTCATTAAAGGTCAAATGCAAATGGAAATTTTTCTTAACTTCCTGTATGGATTTAAACAAACACTATACACACTTAACATTGTAAAATGTGTTTAGGAAATTTAATGTTCAAGGAGACACCACTTGAGAAAAAAGTTTAATAGGAAAATTAACAAATGGAAAATGTACAAAAATAAAAAATACTGCATCCAACTAATGAGCAGTGTTGCCAGGTGAGAAATGTAGGATTATCGTACTAGAGACATAAAAAATTTAGTAAAAGAAGAGATCAAAGGCATGGTGTGATAAACAATCAGACACAGCAGCAAGAAAGAGGAAGGAAGGAAGGAAGGAAGGAAGGAAGGAAGGAAGGAAGGAAGGAAGGAAGGAAGGAAGGAAGGAAGGAAGGAAGGAAGGAAGGAAGGAAGGAAGGGTTCTGATAGAAAACAGCTGCTGGACTTCAGCTCCAACTCTTGTTCCACTTGAACTGCTCACAGTCCAACTTCTCCCAGACGTCTGCTGGAACCATGTGGGCTTCTTGTGAGCCAGATGTTGATGAACCATGTGGGCTTCTTGTGAGCCAGATGTTGATGAACCATGTGGGCTTCTTGTGAGCCAGATGTTGATGAACCATGTGGGCTTCTTGTGAGCCAGATGTTGATGAACCATGTGGGCTTCTTGTGAGCCAGATGTTGATGAACCATGTGGGCTTCTTGTGAGCCAGATGTTGATGAACCATGTGGGCTTCTTGTGAGCCAGATGTTGATGAACCATGTGGGCTTCTTGTGAGCCAGATGTTGATGAACCATGTGGGCTTCTTGTGAGCCAGATGTTGATGAACCATGTGGGCTTCTTGTGAGCCAGATGTTGATGAACCATGTGGGCTTCTTGTGAGCCAGATGTTGATGAACCATGTGGGCTTCTTGTGAGCCAGATGTTGATGAACCATGTGGGCTTCTTGTGAGCCAGATGTTGATGAACCATGTGGGCTTCTTGTGAGCCAGATGTTGATGAACCATGTGGGCTTCTTGTGAGCCAGATGTTGATGAACCATGTGGGCTTCTTGTGAGCCAGATGTTGATGAACCATGTGGGCTTCTTGTGAGCCAGATGTTGATGAACCATGTGGGCTTCTTGTGAGCCAGATGTTGATGAACCATGTGGGCTTCTTGTGAGCCAGATGTTGATGAACCATGTGGGCTTCTTGTGAGCCAGATGTTGATGAACCATGTGGGCTTCTTGTGAGCCAGATGTTGATGAACCATGTGGGCTTCTTGTGAGCCAGATGTTGATGAACCATGTGGGCTTCTTGTGAGCCAGATGTTGATGAACCATGTGGGCTTCTTGTGAGCCAGATGTTGATGAACCATGTGGGCTTCTTGTGAGCCAGATGTTGATGAACCATGTGGGCTTCTTGTGAGCCAGATGTTGATGAACCATGTGGGCTTCTTGTGAGCCAGATGTTGATGAACCATGTGGGCTTCTTGTGAGCCAGATGTTGATGAACCATGTGGGCTTCTTGTGAGCCAGATGTTGATGAACCATGTGGGCTTCTTGTGAGCCAGATGTTGATGAACCATGTGGGCTTCTTGTGAGCCAGATGTTGATGAACCATGTGGGCTTCTTGTGAGCCAGATGTTGATGAACCATGTGGGCTTCTTGTGAGCCAGATGTTGATGAACCATGTGGGCTTCTTGTGAGCCAGATGTTGATGAACCATGTGGGCTTCTTGTGAGCCAGATGTTGATGAACCATGTGGGCTTCTTGTGAGCCAGATGTTGAGGAGTTCAAAGGAACATCTTCCTGGATGTCTTCTTCCCTGACCTCTGACCTCTTCTTGGTGTTGTGAGGGGTGTTAGTGGAATGTTTGGAGCTGAGATACGGAGCAGGTTCTGTGAACAGAACTCACCAGAACCAAGGTTTGGGAGTGTGCAGCCAGATGTTTGTCTGCTGAACATCTGCAGAAACAGGAGACATGTTTTCTTTCTCCTGTCTGCTCTAATGCGTCCACTTGAAGGTTCTAATAGAAACACATTGTGACAGCAGGTGAAACGTTTCCACTGAACATCTGCTGGTTCTTCTATCATCTCTACTGACTTGTTGAACCAATGATCCTGGAGGTGATTGATCCTGCACAGTGATCACATGACCGCAGCAAGAATCCACTGAAGAGGCTGCAAATAGAGCAACAAGAGTGAAGCAGAGAACAGGCTGAAAATGAAGAAGTGGACAGAGAAATGATCAAATGAAGCATTTAGTGTTTCCATTTGAACAGAGCAGCTGGAGCTGAAGCTTTTGATCCAGAGCAACACAACAGCTCTGCTTTCAAACCTCCACACACTTTCTGACGTCCACTCTGTCCACAGTGTTGGACGTGTCTCCATCCACTGGTGTTTGTTCTGGACGGCCCACTGGAGCAGGATCAGAGGCTTTCTGCTACTAAGACAACACTTTACACACACGAGGCTCTGAATGTTAGAAACCCTCTGACTAGAATACACTTCTTCTGTGTGAGCTTTGAGCTCAAACTGTGAATTTAATTCAAACTGGAGACCAGTCCACCTCCCAGCAGCACCACTGTTGGACTGGATTCTACAGGTGGACCTAAGAAACTGGACCTTCAAATGCCTGTGACATGCACGAACACAAAAAGAGGAAGAACATGTTAATATAGAATAAATTCTGCATAATATCCATGAATTAGTTCCATGGCATGGCCGGAGTGAAACAGGAAGTGACAACAAAGAGGAAGAAGTCTTTCAAAATCTTTGTTTCTACAAGATGTGACTCTTCTTCATCTTTCTTTAATAGTGACTGTGAATAATGTAAAGAAACATCAGACTCTGTGCTCCTGTCTGTGTTAGCTGTTGTAGCAATGATGTGTTTCCATGCAGGCGTTGTCATCTCTCCGTTCCTGCACATGCAAATATCTCCACAACTGTTCATGTGAGCTGCGTGAATTGATTCTGACATACATCAGTAATGTTCTCTTTCCATGAACGCTTTAGTGTTTATCATGAAAACTGGATGTGACAGGAACTTGAAGAGAATTGATCCTGTTTCCATTAGAAAGACTCTCAGACACAGAAGCCCACAACCAGAAATAAAACATGATGTCATGTGTGTTCATGTCAAACTGACTGAAATGTGATCAAACTATTGATTTATTCATGAAGCTTTATTGAAGCAGGCAAACCCCGTTGAGAGCACACATCTCTC
>JBBPBX010066353.1:0-16528 GCA_038048925.1 Garcialebias charrua | reverse complement strand
TCAAAACCTGAAAAATCTAACTTTTAATGCAAGTGAAATTCAGGTTTAAAAATAAAACACTTTCCTGAAAAAGTAGTTTTGGAACTGTTTTGGTTGTTGAACATCCTATCTAATAAAAAATTGTGCACGTTTACCGTATGTATAATATCTGTATATTTTGTGTGTGTCTGTGTGTGCCAATGCTAACATGCTTCTTTAGTAAACATGACTCACAGTGGGCTTCCTGACTCTGTAAGCTGCACAGTTGGAAACTGGCTGAATATCAACCGGGGAAAAAAACAACAACACCCGGCTAACTCCCACGTTCAAAAACACACACACACGGACCCAGGTGTATAACTGATCATTTCACGTTCGTGAACTACCTTTTCTCGCTCTTTTTCATCTTCTTAGGGACGGGCACTCCATTATAAGTGTGAGGCTATCAGGTGAATGAGTCAGAGCGTGAAAAAGAACTATAAAATAGAAAAAGAGAAATACTGTATCAGTCTTCAGTGAGAAGATGTTGCCGAGTACATCAAAGCAAACGCCAGTAAATGTGCTTTTTGAATTAGGCGGTTATATATTTAGGATACTTTATGAATCATGGGTGCAGTTCCTTTCATGTAATCCTTCCATACAAAGTTATAATTTTTATTTTATTTGTTTAAAATAAAAACGTCTACCAATTTTCAAGAACCAAAATACTATATTTAATGTGTAAAGGATTATGAGGAGGTCACTATTAATACTGACCTCTTTACCTTAATTAATTTACTTATTCAGATTGAATAGTAATTTCACGGATTCTTTTCTTTTTCAGTTTACCCAATATTTCTGTGATCTTTATGATGGATAAATAAACAGAGCTATAGAGTGACAATGGACACGTTAACTTAGTTGGTATGCCAGGCGACACTACCATTTATTTAAAATAAATCACTAAATTAACACCATTACACTTGATTGATATGATTTCACTTTCTTTCAATTTGATACGTCAGCACACTTAAATTCAACACAACAGACTTCAATACTGGATGTTAACATATTTAGTCTGTGGGCTCTTTAGCTTAAAATAGTTTCCAGCTTAGAATTTGAGGGAAAGGAGAGGAGGAAAGATTTAAGAAGAATTGGGAGGTTGAGAGAGGAAGTTTATCTTGCACTTATGAAACCAGATGACACTCTTCCATACGCGTCCAGCTAAGATATCATCACACCTCCAGCAAGCAAACAGCGGCTCCTTTACCTTAAGACGTCCGCCTCGGTTCTGGTAAAGAGCTGTGATCAGCTTTGGACTGACGAGTCGTCGGTCCCGCAAGTCCAAGCTGGACTCCACACGTGTTTACCTTGTCGGTGTCGGTGATACTCGCTTTCGTCGGCAGAAGCCGTGGCAGTCGTGGCTTTTTGGCTCAAGATAATTTATTCCAGGAAGGAATAACAAAGTTTTGAGCTTACGCTCATTCGACGTGGACTCATAACAGCAGGTTATCAGTCCTTAGCTGAAGACGAAGGTCGTTAGCTCTTGACCAAACGTACCCCAGCTCTTTGGGAAAGGTTCACATCTCTTTGAAGTTCCCAGAAACTCTGACGTTCCAGCCCCAGCTTAGAACTTAGTAAGGAACAAAGAGAGGAGTGAGGCTTGTCTCTTTTTCATTGGTCCACTTGTTATCACTATTCAAGGTGAAATTCAGCGCAGAGAAGGAAATTGTTTAGGAAAAGTATCTGAGTGAGAGACTTTCAGACGCTAGATGAGAGTTTTAGCTTAAACTCGACAAAAACAATTTCAGTGTAAGTCAGTTTGACATTTTTGCTGAACTTTGACACCTTTTCATTTGTAGAAATGACACATTGATGTTTCACATTTAAAGAATAACAGCATATAACATATATCATGAAAATGACAAAAGTTATTCTTTTGATTACATTAGAATAAAATCAAAGATAGAAATAGTCTCTTTTGATGACTATATTCTCAGATTACAACTAATGGAATGATTTTGTGGTAAATGTCTTGCTTTACTGAGAGGTCAGTAAAGGTCATCACTGGACAGTTCAAAAACCTTAGTTTGACCCTGGGTAGATCCACTACAAATGTAAAGCAACCAAGAGTACAGTGGCATACAGTCATGGGAAAATTAAACTTCATATTTTTAATGTTAAAGTTTTATGTATAAGGACATAATAAAAAAAAAGATCTGGTTTTAATCAGGATTCTAAAATTCTCTAAATTTGACTTCAAGTGTATAAACACACACAACAGAGTCCACCATGTCATTATATATTAAACGATAAAACAAAATGAAAAAAAAAAAAAAAAACTTGTGGAGGAAAAACTCAGCCCAGCCTGGCTGCTTCATTAGGATGTATTAAAGAAATGATCCAGATGTTACTGATCCTCATCAGTGTGTCCACATCTGTTAAAACAGAAGTTTTATCAGTTTACTGACCTGGAGCATGCAGATAGGTGTGTGCTAGCATGATGCCAATACGGAAAGACATCAGCAATCACCTTAGGGAAGCAGATCTGCCAGTCAATCCAGGAAGAGTTAAAGGCAATTTCTATATTTGGAATCCATCATTCCAAAAAGAGAAATGTTATCCACAAGTGGAAAAACACTAAGGGCAGCTGCCAGTCTATCTAGAAAGCTCTGTTTTAGCAAATTCACCCCAAGGTCAGACTGCACAGTGCTAAGAAAAAATTGCTAAAATAAGAGCTCCATCTCAGACTTGACAGGCCTCGTTCAGCAGGTTCAATGTTGAAGTTCATGACAGGAGCATTAGCAAAAGACTGAAGATGTTTGACTTGTTTAAAATGGCTGCAGGAGCAAACCTATTTTCTCCAAGAAGAAAATGGCAACACAGCTTAGATTTATAAAGTGACATCCTTGAGTCTTACTGGTACTTTTAAGATCCAAATAAATAAATAAAAAAATCCAAAATGGCCAGATTAGGGTGCATTCTACTGGTCCGTGCTTACAAGCCCCTCCAGAGTCAGAGATATTTATTTATCATTCACATCTCATGTGGTGGAACAAGATTATGTACACAGGGTCCCAGTTACATCCATTAATAAAATCTAAAAGAAAAACAGTAATAAGATCTAAGATATGAACTAAGAAAAACATCAACTAAATACAGTAATACACTAAGCAACTAAATACTCCAAGGTTGTTTCCAATATGCTGGTGAGTCCCAAAGCCGCTGGTGGCCTGAGTTTCTCACAAATCACTTCCATCATACGGTTTAGCTTGTAAATCAGCTGATTTTGAGTACTCGTAGCACGAACCAAACCTTCACAAACAGGCAACCTGACGAGGGCCAAATTAGCTGCAGCTGTCTTCTTGTATGTTAAAAGACCAGGAACCAGCCGATTCCAAAAAGCAGGAAACATGTTATCATAAATCTGATTGTATATGTCTTTGGCGTCCTCCTGAGATTCTCAGCGGGACATGAGGGCTCTCCAGGACCCTGTCATTTTAATGTTCAAACCTCATACTGTCTATTATGGTGGTAGATGGCTAACTGTTTGGGCTTGTTTTGCGGCCACGGTAGCTGTGCACTTTTAAGTCATTGTCGTCCATGAACTCCTCTGTGGACCAAAGGGTTCTGGAGTCAGATGCGAGGCCGTCTGTCCAACAACAGCTGAAGCTTGAACCAAACTGGGACAGCATTCCCAACATGTTGCAATGTTCCAGTCAAAGTTCAGACCTCACATCCAACTGAAACGCTGCAATCATTTTTATTTGTTTTTGATTAATAATGACACGGTGGAATCTGTTGTGTGCTTTTGTACACTTGAGATTGGACTTTAATAATTTTTAAAACCTGGTAAAGACCAGCTCTTTGTCATTGTGTCCTGACTCATAAAGCTCTGGACTTGACGGAGGGTGGACTTTCTTTTCCCCATGGCTGTCATATTTTCAATCACTCAGTCCTAACTGAGACTGGCAGTTTCTAAGGTCAGCTAGCTCCATCACTGTAACAGTCATTAGCATCAGCTAAACCCTGCATCATTGCCATCATCACTGTACTAACTTCAATGCTTTTCCTGAGGAAATACATAGTTGAAAGGCAAGTTATAAGATCGATGTCTCTCCCTGACATTTTTCTCTCCTGACCTCGTCTGATCAACGGATTCATGACAGAATTTCTCATAATGTTTCTGGTCTGTGTGTATAAATGAACCCCTCTTCTCAATAATTAGTCCTGTTTGTTTCCAATTTTTGTATCTCACCTTTCATTCCCCAATGTCCATTTACTTCTGATGACTTGCTCACACCCTCCACGTCACCTTCTACTCTCCCATTCTGAACATCCCTCCACCCTTTACTTCCTCCATCACCTCCTCTCCTCCTTGACCTGTAACTTGTTTTCTTCACGTGTGACTGGGTATTGGATCCTTAACAGTGGGCAGCAGGCAGACCACCTCTCCAGCCTCTGTGACAGCCGCCGCGGCAGCAGTGGCTGCAGCCGCCGGCACCACCGCAGGGCTGGTGGAACAAGGTAGCACGGTGGCTCACCCAGGGCATGCCACCCCTCTCCTCCCCCTGCTCCTTCTCTGTACCTGTTTTTTGAACTTCTAACTCCTTTTTTTTCTCTACCCTTCCCTCCACCCTGAGCATGGAAGTTCAAAGCATGATGGTTGACCACACGGCTAACTGTCTCCCATCAACCCATCACATGCAGGATTAGCTAAGTTTTCATTCAGCTGTGATCAAACTGTTTTTTTTTGTCTGCTTGGTTTATGCAAAAAAAAATAATTAATGCTTAAAATGCCTTTAGAATTTTTAGTGTAAGGTGGGAAAGCATTTTTTTATGTGGTTAAAACAAAATATGATTAAAGTGGCACATTGTGTAACTTTTTTAGTTTTCCAACATACATTTGATACATTTAATTATAATTTACCATTTTCTAAATGCTCGACTGAGTATCTCAGTTTGCATGTGTCCATTCTATGTTGATGCTTCATAATTAGTGTAAAACTTAGAGGATGAAAGCCCAGCTACTGCTGTCAGCACATCTGTCACCTTCTGTCTGAGGTCTGATGGCGTGGCTTCAGTATCACTGCTCTGTCATTGCTCTGGTTCATCCTGTCACCTGTTAGACACAGTCTCAGAGCATGGTCTTGTCCAGACTGCTGTCCTGTCTGTGTTTTATCCTCACTCTCTTCCTACCATCTCCTCCCTCTAATCCACCTGTTTTCCTCATTCTCTATCCTGTCTTCTCATAGTTTTACCTCTCAGATTTTCATTGTCTTTTACGTCATCAGGTTCTCTCCCGCATTTTTTGTCCCACCATCATTTCATATCAGAACTGTTCTTTTCACTCCTCTTTCCCTCTCTTTTCTCTGTTGAACAATGAAATTGGAAAGTTCACCCCAGTCACTTAAAGGATGCGACTGCCTGAGAGCTGTCGGTGAATGCTGCATGGAGCACTGGACTGGTGCATGTGCTGCCACACGAGAGACTTTTGATGCATGATGAACACTGCAGACAAAGCAAGGCTGGGCTTGTTCACATTCACTCAAACTTTTAAAGGTGTCTCTTTATTTATTTGCAAAGGTGCTTANTTTGATTCATGAAGTAAGTTTGTGATGTTTCAATAAGCTGTATATACCAGTATGTCAATATAAAGTGTAATCTGAGTTTGTGTGATGAGACTGCTAAATTGAAATGAACCATTTTATGCAACTTATACACAAAAGAAAATGTTTATTTGATTTAATTGGACATAATATATTTTTATTTATTTATAACATTTATTCATTTTAAAATACAATACAAAACAATCCCATAAACGATCAGAATACAAAATATAAAATGAAAGATAGCAGAAAGAAGAAAAAAATCTTATTATTTCTGCCCCTTTTTTCAAGCAATCAGTTCAAAATTATCTACTAGTAACAGTACAAAATGAATAACTCATTCTAATTTTTCTAACTCTAATACAATACACATTAAACTACTTCATATATATATTTTTAACAATTCACTTTTGATCATTTTCTTAAATTTACACATTGACTTGGCATTTTTAACATCATTCTCCAAACCATTGCATAATCAAATTCCCTGGATTGAGGTAGACCGTCCCCTTAAACTACCGTAGTTCTGTATTTTGGTTTTACAAATACATGTGTCTCTGTCCCCATAAGATTATAACAACTTTGACTTTTAACAACATTTATTTTGATATTTAAAGGTAATGTGTTATTCTGAGCCCTACACATAATTGATAAAATATTATACTCTACCAAATCATGGACCTTCAATAAGTTCAGTTGATAAAATAATGTACTTGATGGATGACGGTAATGTTTTCTAGTGATAATTCTTACAGCTCTTTTCTGTAAAACAAAAATAGGCTTTGTGATTGTTTTACATGCTTTCCCCCAAACATCAATACAATATAGATTAAGTGTGGAACAATGATTGTGTTATACAACAAATACAGAGCTTTATCATTTAATAAGTCTCTGACTTTGTACAGTACTGCAATAGATTTAGCTATTTTTATTCTTACAGAATTTATGTGTTGTTTCCATGTCAGTTTGTCATCAATGATAACACCCAAAAACTTCACCTCACTCACTCTACAAATCTCAACATCCTCAATTTTAAATGGCACATCAACAGTTATTTTTTATTACTGAATATCATGTAATTAGTTTTATCTATATTTAATGATAATTTATTAAGTTCAAACCAAGTTTGTATTTTGACAAATTCTGTCTTAATCAACTCCAACATCTGTTCTATATCTTTAGCCAAACAAAAAAATGTGGTATTGTCTGCAAAAAGGACACATTTAAGGAGTCCTGACACATTTACCAAGTCATTCACATATAAAATAAATAACTTTGGTCCAAGTACAGAGCCTTGATGAACTTCACATATGATATTGCAGAGGTCAGATCTTATACCATTTATTTGTACAAACTGTATCCTATCTTTCAAATAGCTGGATACGTCATGCTGGTCCTCTAATACCATATTTGTTCAATTTTTCAAGGAGAATAGTGTGGTCAATATCTAAAAAAGCTAAGTCTGGTTCTCTGGACATAAAAAAGAAAGGGAAAAAAAAGAAAAGAAAAGCAAAACAGCTTCTTTTTTTATGTCCAGAGGACCAGACTTAGCTTTTTAGATTTTTCTACCTGGATTATTGAGCATGCATCAGGGTAGTGTGGTCAATAGTATCAAATGCTTTTTTTTTAATCTACAAAAATACTAACACATTTTTTGATCGACAGCAGTAGTTATTTGTTCTATTAATTAATATGATTTGTATATTGAGTATTTTTCGCTATTTTGTATGATTTCAGTTTCACACTTTTTTGCATTAAATCCTGTTCAAATGCAACACATGCCTGTTCCATGAAGGAAGTGATGCAAGAGAGAGTTTAGTTTGCTGTGAATCTCAATACAGGGCACATGGTCCCATTGGGGGCAACAGCACAAGCAGGAACCCCTCGAGTTACGTCAGGGATAGGGACCTACGTGTGTGACTTAGGTCGATTTTGTCGTACCTCGCGGACCAAAAACACATGCCTATCGTAGGTCCGCGTTTCTGACATAGGTCGCGGTTATACCGCTAACGGAGCGCCGCACACATATTTAATGGCATGAGACTGAACAAGCAGACATACTAAGGCCATAAACACGCACAGAACTGCACAATAAATAAAAAATATAATGTCTTACTTTGAGCCGGTGGCCCCGACTGCCAGGCGGACATTTGCGGCGAGCTCCCGGCCGCAGATGGATCCTCCGCGGCATGTCGGCTCGGTGTCTTCGCCTGTGTTAGCTGCTTTGTTAGCTGCTGTCGTTAGCATGTCGGGCGGCGTTGTGGCCGCCGATCGCGGGGCGATCCGCGGCTGCTCCTCCGGACCTGAGACGTCCACAGAGTTGACCGAGTGTTTCCAGCTCATTTATCCGTATGAGGCAACCCTGATCGGGCACACGGAGCCAGCTGACAGTAGCCTCCGGAGCTCCATTGACCGCAGTACAGTTGTAAAATGGCGACCGGAAGTGGCGAGCGGAAACCGGAAGTTGCGTAAATACGATTAATTTCTTATCAAAACGTAAAATTAATAATTATACTTTATTTATAAAGCCATTTAAAACAACCACAGCTGCAACAAAGTGCTATACACATGAAATTAATAACTTTTAAACACAAAAAAAAAAAAAAAAAAATTTTTTTTTTTTTTTTAATCATATTTTTATTAAATATGATAAAATCGTAAGTCTGAGTTGCCGTAGGTCGCAGGTGTCGTACCTCGAGGGTTACCTGTACATTGTATGATGTAGATGTAGTGTCACACCAACTTATGGAAAATGGTGATAGCCTAATAACTTGCATAGAAAAATGCAAAAAAGTGCATGTAATAACATTTAATTATTATGTACACAGTATAATACACATGTAATAACTTACTGTGTTAAGTATCGTAAAGAGATGCAAACAGAAGCAACTTTTTTTTTTTCAAAATAAAATACAAATCAATGTATATAAAATCTTTAAATTTAATTTTTTTAAGAGATATTTTTATTTTTTATTTTCTTTGTAGCCTGTTACTTAATAGTCTATGAACCATTACCAGTTCTTGTTCTGTTTGTGAGTGACTCCTGACATACACAACAACGGGACTTTGACACAAAGTGTAGAAAGCACCCACCTTTATTCATCTATGTCATATTTTTCAATATGATTTTACATGCTCACTTCCTGTTTCTGTTTGAGGCTTACTTTGTACTGTGTCTTTCTGTCTTGCTGTTTTACTAAGTCATTCAAACTTTAGTCAGGTTAATCCCATTGAGCCTCGGGGACTCATTTACAAGAGAGACCTGATTTCTTTAACAAACTAATGTCAGAGAGTAACACAGGTGTGATGTTACGTTGGTGACAATACAGTAATGAGCCAGTGGCAGCAGCGTTAACATTTTTGGTTCTCTTGGCACTTGATGTACAGTGTATACATTAATTTTTCAGTTTAGATTTTTACAAAAGTAAAATTATTATTGGGACTGATAGATAAAAGTTAATTTATACTAGAGTTGTGCGGCGTAGCTGCATTGGCACACTTCTAAATGTTTTCATAATCTTATCCTGTTCATCAGTTACAAAGCTGAAAACAACATACAAACTGTACCACAGTTAATAGCACAAACTCAAGTGACGTTAGAATCCACTAGAATCCTCAACAACTGGTGAAACATCAGGGGAAACCAACACTATCTTCAGCTGGACACTGATAAGATTGTACAAAACG
Source organism: Garcialebias charrua (assembly GCA_038048925.1). Lineage (NCBI taxonomy): Eukaryota > Metazoa > Chordata > Actinopteri > Cyprinodontiformes > Rivulidae > Garcialebias > Garcialebias charrua. The sequence continues at coordinate 7,274 of JBBPBX010066353.1, read as the reverse complement.
TTATCGGCAAGTTCATAACTCAAAATAACTTTTCCCCCAGGCTGACTCTCCCACATGGGAACAGGCCACCTGCCTTTGGACAGAAATTAAAAGTTGCACGAGCTGATCCTGGAGACTTTCAACAATCCGTTTGTACAGGCAAGATGAGAGGCGTTTGGCTCCTGTTGGTGCTCGTGGCTGCAGCTAAAGCTCAAAAGATCTTCTCTGGGTAAATGTACAGGTCTAACCGTCCATTTGTAGTGTTTTTGGTGTTTGTTTTACCATTTACGGTTGAATCAATGCGAGTGACTCAAAAGTCGAGCGTTAATTAGAATATGTCGCTCTGTTGCAGGATTGAGAATTGAATAGCTTGAGTTCAAAAGAATGCTTTTCTAAGAATCTGTAAAATGAAAAATATTACCGTAGATATGTTCATGCTGTATCATCCACTTTGACATTTATGGTTGAGGGTTTGATGCAAGTACAATAAACACATATTATGTGCCTCCTGTATAAAGTGCAAATTATTCCCGATAAATAATAGTTTTATCAGATAATACCAGTAAATGTTGTTTGTTGTTTTATTGATCTGCAGAACAGATGTGACAGATGTTGAATAAATACAAACCAATTAACAGAGGTACAATAATACTGGCATTTATAGCATGACTCCACTAATGAGATTAAGTAATGACCCATTCTGTTTAGGGATGCACCGATCCACATTTCTCACTTCCGATCCGATACCGATACTTATTAACTCAGTATCGACCAATACCGATACTTTCCCGATCCGATACTGTTCAGGTATTTGACTCTGTATAATGAAACTTTTGCACCCAAACTATTCATTTTAACATTGTGTGAGATAAACCCAATGAAGACACTCTTAAGCCTTACAATAGGGAACCCCCTTATTGTAAGGCTTAAGAGTGTCTTCATTGGGTTTATCTCACACAATGTTAAAAAGGGCAGTCACAGATTGTGATTGAACACAAGTGCTCTTTGAAGCTGGATCGGAAAAGTATCGGCAGGTTTGATCCGATACCCGATACTTAAATAATGCTGGTATCGGATACCGATACCGATACTGGATCGGATCTGCCCCATCCCTAATTCTGTTATGGTTGAAGACCGTTACCTTCTGCTGAGCTCGTTGTTGGTTTGCCAGTGACCATTCACACACAAAAAAAATGGATCTGTTTCAGTGATCAGGTCATTAGGATAAATGTGCAGTCGGAGGAACAAATCCAGCTGCTGCGGGCTCTGGAGACTAAGGAGATGGAGGTATGCACAAACACACACATTGCTTTTTGTAGAACTCACACAAACCAGCAAACAAATTTCTTCTATTTGTCAAATATTTCCGAATGCACCTGTGAGAATCTGTTGGTCTTGTGTTTGTGTGTCAGGTTATAGTGTACAGTAGTCCCTCGCTACTTCGCAGTTTGTTTTTCGTGGACTCGCTCAATCACGTTTTTTTTTTTTTTTACAGTTGAGCTAAAGGTTGAAGGAGCTGAGATTGAGCCCCAGCTTTTACTCACTAACGTTTGTTTTTTACCTTTTCCAAAAAACCTTTTGAATCGATTTTTGTTTGTTAGGAAAATTCATTCATTCAACCTTTATTTAAACAGGTTAATTTCATTGAGCTTCAAGGATATTTTATGGGCAACTGGATGGATGAAAACATTCAGAACATAAATGTTGACTGTACATCTAAAACTGTGGAGTCAACCTACTTTAGGATGACTGCCACAGCTAACTGATGTTAGCCCACACAAAATAACTCAACAATAAACCAGTGAATCTTAAAGAGATTGAGCTTAAATTTGGTGCGATAGTAGTAGAGAGTCGTTCACAACACACATTCCAAGTACTAACAGGTCACAGAGAATCATAAAAGATATTGAATGAGATTGCAACCAAATGGCTTCAACTGTCATTTCTTAACAAAGTGTGACCGCAGTCTAAAAATCTTAATAATAATAATAATAATAATAATAATAATAATAATAATAATGAATTCAATTTGTAATGCACTTTTCATTAATAAAAATCTCAAAGTGCTATCTTGCGTGAAAGGTGGCATTATGCGTTCATAAAAGGAATGTTAGGCCTTTAATTTGTTTAGGATTTAGTTCAGCTGCTCTGCTGAGTAAAAACAAACTATTCACAGTAACCAAAATGAAACTTAACTTACTGTCTATACAGCACTATGAAAATGATTTCTGCACGTAATTTGTGATTTAGAATATTTCTTAAGTATCAAATACACCACGTCCGCGTCCGTTTATTTGTTTAAGTAAATATGACACATTTTGATTGGCTGGAAGTTCCTTTGATTGGACGTTAAACCAAAAGTTTGGAGTTTTTAAGTGGGTTTCTGTAAAAAGAGTATCACCAGAAACAACTTACGTGTTGGAAGAAGAACAACCCCAGATCCTCAGGACAGGTTACATAAATATACATAAAGTACACGCATAAAGATCAGTCATGAGAATCTATTCTGCAGTGACCCATCTGCTCAGCTTGTTTTTATAACCTTATCAGTTCAGCCGAGTTCACAGCAGGAGGTGTCCCTGGAGCCAGCTGCACGCTGCAGCCTCACTCAGCTCCTCATCCAGCTTTTTACTAACCCAAATATATGGTTCATGGGCAGAGTTAACACTCTCAGCCATAGTAATAAAAGCATCCATAACCTTTGACTGAAAATTCCATAACACCGCCATTTTATTTAAAATGTTATCAAATTCTCAGTACACATTTACACAGAATGCAATGGTTACGTGTAATCGCAGCAGCTAGCTGCAGCCCATTTGGTGCAGCTTGGGCCAATTCTAGCAGAAATATGTTATTTCTGTCAGAATAACAGTAATAGCCGGAAAAAAATGCAAGACTGATGGTAAAAGGTGTGTAAAATACCATCTGCACGAACCCTTATGACATTTTTTTAAAGATTAGAAATGTATTAAAACTGCAATCAATAAATCTGGTGAGAACTCAACTTTTTTTCTCTAAACTGAGATTTTTCAAAGAACTATGTACTGTATTGGCAATATGTAAATTATTATTTGTTCAAACTCTTACAAAAAGTACAATACAGTTCAATTACCGTAATTTTTTTGGACTATAAGACGCACTTAAAATCCTTTAATTTTCTCAAAAATTGACAATGAGCCTTTCAATCAAGTGCGCCTTATGTATTGATTCTGGTTGTGCTTACTGACCTCAAACCGATTTTATGTGGTACAACTGAACAATGTTGAGAGTTATTGTGAATGAGTTGAATAAAGTTGGACTTATCTGACTTGTTTTGCTTAATACACCATTTGAATGAATAATCCGGTGCGCCTTATAGTCCAAAAAATATGGTCGTTTTTCTTTGTATTTTCCCATTAAGGAAACTCATAACAGGGTTCTGTCTCAGGATGGCCCAAGCTGATCTTGTATACATTATATTACGTAAAAAACAGAATTTGTAAAGCAAAACTATTCTCCATTCAAGCTTTTGCATTTGCTGAAAAGGACAGTGCTTATATCTGCTCACTGTTTGATTTCTGTGGCCCTTTGATTGCAGCTGGATTTCTGGATTCACCCAGTCTCAACTGAGCTTCCTGTAGACATCCGAGTGCCCCGCTCCAGTCTGAGCCCTGTGAAGGAGTACCTCCATGTCCACAACATCCCCTTCACTGTCATGATTGACAACCTTCAGGTTTGTGTTCCCCTAACAACTAAACCAAGATTTGGAAAATAAATTTAACATTTCTTATGTGTCACAATCAGGAGCTTCTCAATCAGGAGCAAGCACAGATGGAGATGAACCAGATGACAGAACTCAGCACCAGGAGCTTCAACTTTGGGGCCTATCATCGTCTGGAGACTGTAGGTTTACACAACAGCGTTTAACTCACTACAGATTCAATCTTTTTTTTTTTGTTGTTGTTATTTTATTGTTTGCACACAAAAATAAACAATACACGTAAAGGAAAAGATTTTAAAAAAAAAATGTGCAGGAGAGGTCATAAAAACACAAAATGGGCTTACAAGCCCACCCAAAAATAAATTTAAGAAAAAAAAAATCATAAAAGCTTTATACATAAGCTTACATCTTAATTTAAACACACACAAATACACACCAAAGCAATAGATAATAGTCCATAATACATTTAACTTGACCAAAAATATTAAAATAATAATTAAAAATAAAACAAATGGGTTACAAAAAATCTATGAACTTTGTTTCGACTTTCTTTTAAATACATATACACTAATGTTGTACATGATTCACGTACAGGTAGTCCCCGATTTACGAGCGAGATCCGTTACAACGAGGCGCTCGTAAACCGGAAATCTCGTAATTTGGAACGGCCGCCATTTCTCTCGTAAATCCGGAAATCCGCTCGTAAATTGGAACGGTTTTCGCTAGCGCGCCTAAAAACACTCTATTTTCATCTAAAAACTACTTTTGAGTGCATAAAAATGATCGGAAACGTGTGTTTATATGCTTAACTAGCTAACTGTAGTGAAAAAACACATGAAAACTCAGTATTTTTTTCGTTTTTTCCAAAAATGTGCAGCTCGTAAGTCTGGAACCTCGCAGATCAGAGCGCTCGTAAATCGGGGACTACCTGTATTTGTTTTAAACTGTTCCACAACACAACACCTTGATGCATGAATGAAAATTTAGCAACAATGGTTCTGCAGAAGGGATATGTAAATCATCTCTCCTTCTTGTAGACTATGAATGATAATAGGAATTAAACTCAAAGAAATTATGAAAATATTTAGGTAAAGATAATGGAATACATATAACTTTATACATCAAGATTCCTGTTTGATACTTACCGTATTTTCCGCTCTATAAATTTCACCTATCTATAAGTCGCATCGTCCAATTATTGGCAATAAATTGGAAAAATCCATAAACGTGTCGCACCTCTCTATAAGTCGCATCTATTATGCGTCACCGCTTATGCGTCACCGCTGATGCGTCGCGTATGGTACGCGTCACCGCTGACAACCCAAAATGTGGGCCGGTGGTTTGCCCTGCTTTAAATGGCTGCCATACGGAAGCACTTAAACAAGATTAACACGGTAAAAACAATTTTTTGTTTGCTGAAAATTATAGCAAAGATGTGTCTTAGCTGAACTTTTCCTTTTTTGTTATTTTATTGTTTGCACACAAAAATAAACAATACACGTAAAGGAAAAGATTTTAAAAAAAAAATGTGCAGGAGAGGTCATAAAAACACAAAATGGGCTTACAAGCCCACCCAAAAATAAATTTAAGAAAAAAAAATCATAAAAGCTTTATACATAAGCTTACATCTTAATTTAAACACACACAAATACACACCAAAGCAATAGATAATAGTCCATAATACATTTAACTTGACCAAAAATATTAAAATAATAATTAAAAATAAAACAAATGGGTTACAAAAAATCTATGAACTTTGTTTCGACTTTCTTTTAAATACATATAATGTTGTACATGATTCACGTATTTGTTTTAAACTGTTCCACAACACAACACCTTGATGCATGAATGAAAATTTAGCAACAATGGTTCTGCAGAAGGGATATGTAAATCATCTCTCCTTCTTGTAGACTATGAATGATAATAGGAATTAAACTCAAAGAAATTATGAAAATATTTAGGTAAAGATAATGGAATACATATAACTTTATACATCAAGATTCCTGTTTGATACTTATCATATTTTCCGCTCTATAAATTTCACCTATCTATAAGTCGCATCGTCCAATTATTGGCAATAAATTGGAAAAATCCATAAACGTATCGCACCTCTCTATAAGTCGCATCTATTATGCGTCACCGCTTATGCGTCACCGCTGATGCGTCGCGTATGGTACGCGTCACCGCTGACAACCCAAAATGTGGGCCGGTGGTTTGCCCTGCTTTAAATGGCTGCCATACGGAAGCACTTAAACAAGATTAACACGGTAAAAACAATTTTTTGTTTGCTGAAAATTATAGCAAAGATGTGTCTTAGCTGAACTTTTCCTTAATAAATGCACGTAATTGTCAAATCAGCTGCATTTAAAAAGTAGTTTCGCTACTTGCACCCGCACCGGTGGGACCGCAGTATTTTCTTAAAAATTTAGCAAGATAAACACTTAAAAATATATGGAGCTTATTTATATAGCACTTTCCAGACCCCTATGAGGGGCCCCAAAGCGCTTTACAATACCAACCATCCACCCATTCATACACCGGTAGCAGCAGACTGCCATGCAAGGCGCTTTCCAGTCCTACCGGGAGCAACTCGGGGTTAAGTGTCTTGCCCAGGGACACAACGACACATGGTGTGGGGAACCGGGATTCAAACCTCCAACCTTCCGATCGGGGGACGACTGCCATTACCACTACGCTACGGCCGCCCCGCATATATATTTGTTAGCTTACATTATAGAAAGTGTTTCTGAGCTTAACCGTTCCTTAATATATTCACGTAATGATCAAATCTGCTGGATTTAAATTGTTTCGCTTTGACGTCTTCCAAACCGTCGCATGCGCTGCGAAAATAAATTATAAATAAATCGAATTTTAGCTCAAAAATCTCATACAGCTAGCAGTTTGTAAATGTCCACCCAGCAATTACTTTCTGTAAGTTTGATCAAAATCTGTCCTGTAGTTCATGAGTTATTTAGATAAATAGTACCTATTTACAGTAAATACGGAGCTATAAGCTAACACTGAGCTAGTAGTTCATACCTCCAGAGCAGGAGGCCGGGCTGCGACAGAGTGTGTCCGACCAGAGAAGGCTGCCGTCGGACACATGAGGTGGGAACGGTTGATGGACTCTCTGAAAGTGTCAGAGCTCCAGAGCAGGAGGCCGGGCTGCGACAGAGTCAGTCCGACCAGAGGAGGCTGCAGTCGGACACATGAGGTGGGAACGGTCGGTGTACCCTAGCGGACAAAAGTGGTACTGCACCATGTTTGCCAAAATGAAAAACGGTCATATCTGAGCCAAAAATTGGTCTAAAAATATGGGGAAAAATCCATAAACATGTCGCACTGCTCAATAAGTCGCAGGGCATGCAAATTAGGCAAAAAGGTGTGACTTATAGAGCGGAAAATACGGTATTCACGTCATAAACTGTAAGAATTTATTTTTCTTTTTTAAACAGAGCTGCGGATGGAGCTAAATGTGGAGAGGCTGAAATATACCTGAGCGTCCTCCCTTACGCCACTCTACGCACGCATTTTGTGCGCATGCGTTTCGCTGATATAGCTTCAGAAGCTACGCTTTTCAAATGCTCGCGTTTTC
>JBBPBX010066352.1:5760-19691 GCA_038048925.1 Garcialebias charrua | reverse complement strand
ACACCTTCTCAGGGATGTTGTCAGGGCCAGTTGCTTTGTGAGGATTAATCCTCCTGAAAGTACTTCTCACTTCAGCTGAGGTCAAGTTGAGAAGCTCTTCATCTGGTGGTGAGGTGAGTCTTGTGCTGGGTGGTCTGTTCAGGTCTTCAAAGTGTGCGTAGAAATTGTTGAGGGCATCAGGCAGTGATAGATCTCTAGGGCATTGTGCCCCTCTGCCTTTATATCTATACAGGTACACTTAATCCCCCTCCATATGCTCCATGGGTCTTGTGAGGTGAATTGACCCTGGACCCTCTGTGCATTTGTGGCTTTGGCCCTCTCAATACCAGCAACCAGCTCTTTCATTGTCCTTCTTAGGTCCTGTGAGTTGCCAGACCTGGAGCGAGTGTCCCTGGCTTCCAGCAGGGTGTGAACCTCTGCATTCAGCTAGGGCTTCTGGTTCGGATAGCCCTTAACATTTTTGATGGTGGTGACATCATCAGCACATTTGCTAATGAATCCCAGGACTGAGGAATTTTATTCCTCCAGGTCTAGCTCTCCATCATTAACAGCAACCTCCCTAAAGACCTGGCAGTCTGCGCATTCAAAACAGTCTTTCCCTCCATTTAGACATTATCAGACATGTTTTTGTACAAAATCTGGCAGTGTCTCGGGATTCAAACCTATGGAAACTTCCAGCAATAAAGGTATGGCTAATGTGTTTTACAGTAACAGGTAGGGCACAGGAAAATTTGTGAATGGAACTGGACAAAAGTAGCAATTAGGTTGCAGCTGCAGCCTGGAATACTGTTGTAGTCCAGTCTTTCAGACATGTGAGTTCAGTTCAGTTTTATGTCAAAATCTGTCTTATGACTTATTTTATGACACAAAACCATTATGAACAACCTTGTGGATAAACACGTTTTTTAACTGAGTGAATGTGACCTTTCATCTAGAAGAGCTGCAGATAACCTCCTGTTCAAAGGTATTTGAATGTGTTACACTGAATCATCCATTAGAAACAAATTCAAAAGATTGTTTAAGATAAAGCCTGGATATAATATATCTGTCCTTGACAGAGTTGTGAATACAGTCTCAAGCAGCAAGACATCATTGTTTGAATCTGAGTCACTGTTATTACTGACATTACACAAACATGCTGCATACAGTGGTAGATAAAAGCAGTGAGCATGGATGAAGAAATTTTTTTTAAATGAACAGTTTTTGTCTTCCTGGTCTGACCAGGAAAGCAGGAAACAAACACGTTTAAAAGGAGATTCGGGGAGAGATTACCTGAGCTCTCAAATGCCAAACATAAATTATATCATTCAAAATACCCCCAAAAATCATAGAAAGAACATACTAGAAAACCTAATTATTTTACTGTTTATTTGAAGTTTGAATAGCTTATAGAGTGCCACATCCTACATGCATTTCTGAATTTACTTTCTTTCTTTTTGTTATTTTCCTTTTTAAATAGGGTTGAAAGACCTCATTTGCATGATTTGTATTTAACTATTAATTTTAAGCATTAACTTTCTCCTTAGCAAGTATCATAGTTTGTAAATATCTTTCAAGTACATGTTTAGGTCTTTCACTTCCTGTTTTAGTGTTATTCAGCAGTAATTCTTGCAGAAAAGCTTCTGCTTCTGTGGACTTGTGAGCCATCTGCGCTGCCCAGTTTTTGGGCACAATCCACAGCTCTTTAACCGTGCTGAGATTTGGGGGCTGTGTGAACCCAAACAAAACCTTCATCTTGTGTCTCCTGAAGTGGCCAAATGTTGATTCTGAGATTTCTTTGGAGTATTTTTAACTATCAAATAAATCATACGTTTTTTTTTTTGTTATTTTTATTTTTTTTTTATTTGGTTTCATTAAAATCCAATAAATGTTTTGGGGTGTTTGATTGATGTAGAAGTTTCTAAGCAGAAAACATTTTCAAGACAAAACAAGCAGTATGCCGGTGTCTCCATCACTGAGGAATGGAATGTTAGTACCGGTAGTGAATAGTGACTGTTTAAGTGTTTTGTGGACTGGAATTGAACAGAGAATGAATGCAAGTAAACCTTAATGTTTTTGGTGCAACGTATTCAAGTGGGTGGACGTTCGTTATACCATACCATACCATTTTATTTATAGAGCACTTAAAACAGCGACAAGGCCAACCAAAGTGCTGCACAAACAAACAAACAACAGACAACACATAGGCAACATACAAAATGAAGTACAAAAAAAAAACTGAATATAGACAAAATCATTGCAGACAACACATACAACAACCAAACACATATAAGTTCTACATTGGGGAAACAAACCAGCCACTGGTCAAAAGGATGGCCCAGCACAGAAGAGCAATATCATCAGGCCAGGACTCTGCGGTTTACACTTTATATCTGCAGGCCAGCGGTCACTTGTTCACATCCTTGATAGAGTATGCTGGTGAAGATGCTCAGTCGTCCAGGACATGATCAAATCAAAAAAGGCGTTCAATACAGAAACAACTGGACTTTATTTGTTACAGAAGACGTTTCGCTTCCCATCAGGGGAGCTTTCTAGAGCTAATAAAGTCCAGTTGTTTCTGTATTGAACACCTTTTTTGATCTTGATAGAGAGGAACAATGGTTTGAGAGAGGAGTGAAGGAGGCCATCTTTGTGAAGATAACGGCCTCCAGGTTCTACTGCCCCTCTCTTACAATGGTGTTATTGCAAGTATCACTCAGCGCTCTGTGAATAGCAAGTGGACATCAGGGCACTAACGATCAGTCATTAGGTTGATGGTTTTGACTGTCACCAAAAAACTGGTTGAGCCACTATGAGAAAGTGCTGCTTATAAGGCCCTGTTTACACGGACACTGTGTGGGGGAAACGCAACTTTTGGGTATGTTAATTAGGTTGAAAGTTTTGCGTTGACATGGGCGAATTCTGTGGATACGACTCTCTCCCCCCCGTACTCATGAATTTACTGTAGTTACCATGCTGGGCCATTAGATGGCGCTGTGATTTTTGGAACCTTCACTACTGCGCACGCGTGCCACTGCCTGAGGTAAACAAAGCACACGAGGCAGCCTGTTTTCCTCTCTGGCTAAAAGTTCAGCTACTACAAGTTGTTGTCAACAAGTTAACAACAAGTTAAAGCTGGAATTTGGATAAGAGTCAACAGATCGGACACCGAGTGGGGCCGCTTCATCTGCGCACCAGTTGCTGAGCAGAACCAGAACCGAGTCAACATGTCTGACTTTAGTCCGTGAGAATCAGCTGATTTACAGCAGGGCTACAAGGTAAACCATGTTCTTAATAATGTTTCCTTGTGTTTAGTTCGATCACAGAACAACCAACTGAGGTTTTATTTTTATTTTTTTCCTGCGAGGTCGAAGCTGTTCCACGAAGCGGACCGGCGGTTCGGATGTGGGTCCAGTGTCCACCAGGATGAACAACAGAGTCCAGTTCATTAAAGTTCGGTTAACGTGTTTTTAAAAGTGTTCAATTTAATTCTCAGTGTTTGTGACATGAGTTTGTGGTGTTGAATAAATAAATAAATTAAAAATCAACCTGGTGTCTTCATTTTCAACATGCAGCATGTTAGGCATGACGTAACGAGTCCAGATAGCTTCATTTAGCTCAGATAAATGTAAATATCTCCCACGCTAACATAAATACTGTTTATTATTGTTAAACTGTTAATATATAGCACATTTAGTATGTTATAGTGCAGCGTGACACGTGAAATGTCCGACTGCCTCGTTAACAGACAACTGGATCCAGGCAGCTGGCTCTCTTCCAACACAGATGCAGGTAAGGTGTAGAATAATTAAATATGAGAATCAAAATATATTCCATCAGCTATAGTTCAGAAAGTGGTGCGTGTGTCCACTGTCCAGTCCACCGCCATTGTTAAAATGCCGGCTGTCTGCGCGTGCGTGCTGCGTGCATGTGTTCAAACAAAAGCTCCACGGGAGATGTTTACATTATCAACGGGGGGTCAGCGAAAAAGTTCCACCTTGAGAGCAGGGTCAGAAAAGTATCGGTGTCATCGAGGGGGGCCAGCAGCGTCGTGTAGGCGATAAGCAAAGTCGCAAAGAGAAAGTAGCGGTTACACTCAAAATACGCGCCGTGTAAACTGGCCCTAAGACTGTTTGTTGCAGCGCCTTGGACTGAAGAAGTCTTTTGGATAAACAATGAAATATTTCAACAAAGAAGAATCCATCCAGAGGACCTGACAAACTTGTTAGACAAAGGTCCTTTCCTCTTCAGCTTCAGTGTTTATTCAGTGAATTTCATGTAAGGTTTTTGGAGATACATATCTGTAAGAACATGCTGCCAAAACATCACCTCTTTACCTTTCAGTTTCTGGTACTCAGTGTTGGGGTAGTTACCCAAAATAAGTAATTAGTTACACACTACTAGTTACTTAAAAAAAAGTAACATATTACACTACTTAGTTACTCAGTTCTGAAAGTAACTTAGTTACATTACTTTCGGATTACTCTAATACCTGAGATTTAACAGATTGAATAACATGGCGGCGCGTGCAAACGTTGCGGCTTCTCTCTCTCCCAGCAACACGGTGCTTTCGTCTGTCTTGTCCTGCACGCCGCAATTTGCCGGCACGTCTTTGTCTTGTCTACGTGTTCAAGAACGCAAGTATAGCCGTGAATTCCTGCTTGATGTCGGAAAAACCGCTCATTTGGGAATAAACAGCGAACTTCAGGAGAAGCTACATGAGCTCGAGGTGGAGTTACATCAGCTTCGTGACTGCGAGCTGCTCTGGAAGCCAGCCCGGACCTTCCCTTCATCGCGCCCGCCGTGGAAGTACCACAAGCGGCGTGACGCTTCACCGCGCCCGCCATGGAAACGCCACAAGCGGCGTGACAGGAAACAGAAGCGGGGTAAACGCGGAGGGATCAGAGCGAGGCTAGCAGCTAGCCCACACAGGCCGGCTATTCCATCCATGGTTCTGGCTAACGTGCGCTCCTTGGACAACAAATTGGATTATATACGCCTGCTGCGAACGACACAAAAGACTGTGAGAGACTGTTGTGTGTTTGTATTCACGGAAACGTGGCTCAACAACAACGTTCTGGACCATGCTATTCAGCTGGAGCAGCTAACATGCTACAGAGCGGACCGAACCCTCGAGGGAGGTAAGAGATGGGGAGGGGGGCTCTGTGTTTACATCAACAACGCATGGTGTCGTGATGCTGCTGTGGTCTACAAACACTGCTCACCTTTAGTGGAGTTCATGACTATTAAATGCAGACCGTTCTTTTTACCGAGGGAGTTTACAGCTGTTTTGATTGTTGCTGTATATATCCCCCCAAGCTCCAACAGCAAAGATAGAGGTGAGGCACTAAATGAACTATATCTGCACATCAGTGAGCAACAAACAGCCCATCCTGATGCTTTTCTCATCACGGCTGGTGATTTCAACCATGCAGATTTAAAGAGTGTTCTTCCAAAAACATACAGAAACATAAACTTTGCAACAAGAGGAAACAACACCCTGGACCAGGTTTACACCACCATGAAAAATTCCTACAGAGCCATCCCCCTCCCCCACATTGGTGCTTCTGACCATATCTGTGTTATGCTAAAGCCAGCATACAGGCCACTGGTGAAAGTCACAAAACCAGTCCGCAAGCAGATACGAGTGTGGCCAGAGGGGTCTTCAGAGGCACTCCAGGACTGTTTTGACACCACAGATTGGAGTATGTTCAAAGAAGCTGCTACCACAAACAACACCACATGTCTCCAGGAGTACTCAGACACTGTATGTTCATACATCACCAAGTGCATTGATGATGTAACCAACCTTAAAACCATCACTGTTCGGGCTAACCAGAAGCCATGGCTGACAGCTGAGGTTTACAGACTCCTGAGAGCCAGGAATGCTGCCTTCAAAGCGGGAGATCAGGTGGGCCTGAGGGCAGCCAGAAACAACCTGGACCGGGGCATCAGAAAGGCAAAGAAGCAGTATTCTGGGAAAATAGCTCACCGTTTCAAGGACAGCAGGGATACACGCAGTCTGTGGCAGGGAATACAGACCATCACAAACTACAAACCACCCCCCCAGACCTGTGACAGCTCAGCCTCTGCGCTGAATGAACTGAATGAGTTTTTTGCTCGGTTCGAGGCAAGTAACAGCACACCAGCACATAAACTCCCCCCCTCTCCTGATGGCCAGGTGCTGACGCTGTCCTCAGACAGCGTAAGGCGATCATTCATAAAGATTAACGCCCGGAAGGCCTCTGGTCCTGACAACATACCTGGTCGTGTGCTGAAGGACTGTGCAGGGGAACTCGCAGCGGTCTTCACGGACATCTTTAACATCTCACTGAGCCAGGCCATCGTCCCCACCTGTTTCAAAGCCACCACCATCATCCCTGTCCCAAAGAAGGCAACGCCCGCATGCCTCAATGACTATCGCCCAGTAGCACTCACCCCCATCCTGATGAAGTGCTTTGAACGGCTAGTCATGAAAAGCATCACATCTGTCCTCCCTGACTCCCTGGATCCCTTCCAATTTGCATACCGACCTAATCGCTCAACCGACGATGCCATCTCCTCTGCCCTTCACACAGCTCTCACACATCTGGACACGAAGGACTCCTATGTTAGAATGTTGTTCATCGACTTCAGCTCGGCATTTAACACCATCATCCCCCAACAGCTCATCCTTAAACTGGACAGTCTGGGGCTGAACACCTCAATGTGTAACTGGCTGCTAGACTTCCTGACCGGGAGACCACAGACAGTACGGATCGGGAGTAACACATCTAGCACCATCACATTGAACACAGGGGCCCCACAAGGATGTGTGCTGAGCCCCCTTCTATTCACCCTGCTAACACATGACTGCACACCATCGTACAGCTCCAACCACTTCATCAAGTTTGCGGACGACACAACAGTGGTAGGTCTCATCAGCAACAACGATGAGACGGACTACAGGAACGAGGTGAGCCGCCTGGCCTTGTGGTGCGGACACAACAATCTCACTCTCAACGTGGAGAAGACAAAGGAGATTGTTGTGGACTTCAGGAAGAGGGATGCCCAACATCCCCCTCTGACCATCAACAGCACCGCAGTGGAGAGAGTAGACAGCACCAAGTTCCTGGGAGTGCACGTCTCAAAGGACCTGTCCTGGAGCAGGAACACTGCAGCACTGGCAAAGAAGGCTCACCAGCGTCTCTACTTTCTCCGCAAGCTGAAAAGGGCTGGAGCTTCAACCCCCATCATGAGCACCTTCTACAGAGGTGCCATAGAAAGTGTCCTGACCAGCTGCATCACTGTGTGGTTTGGTGCATGTACTGCATCATGCCGCAAGAGCCTCCAGCGCATTGTGAGAGCAGCTGAGAAGATCGTGGGCACCTCCTTGCCCTCACTGCAGGACTTACACAGCAAACGCCTCAATCGGAAAGCCCACCGCATGGCAGGTGATCCCACACACCCACTACACAGCTGCTTCAGACTGCTGCCATCAGGGAGGAGACTGAGGAGTCTCCAGGCTCGAACCAGCAGACTGAGAGACAGCTCTGTTCATCAGGCAGTCAGAATGCTAAACACTCTGCCTGCTCTGCCTCCCCTCCCATTTGAACTGCCTTAACACTAAAACTTTCTCACATATTATCACTCAACACAAAGTTTTTAACACTAGACTCTGTGTCATCAAACGGGTTTTCACTAAACTCTCGGTCATGTGCTCATACAGTTTGCACTACTTCTCATACTTGCACTAATGTCTGTATTACATCACTGCCTATAATCATAATACTGTTTACATTCTCTGTTTACATTTATTAATACTGTTTACTTTTATTACTACTGCTTACATGTAATTACTACTGTTTACATTTATTTACACTACTCTAATATCTACACCACTGCTGGTACATATACAGTGTGCTCTGAACGGTCTTATTTAGGGATGCCCAATGTGCCTTACTGCATATGCCACTTTTTGCCTCTATAACAACATCAACTACTACCTCATACATATACTGTGTACATTGACTCATACGCTGCTTTGCCACTTTGCAAATGTCAATGCTAGAAACCTTTAGTTTATTTTAGTTATACTTTTTATACTCTTTTTTTATACTAGTATGCAAAAACTCAGGACAGTATTATGTTCATTAAATGTTTAATGTTTTAGTTTTAGAGTTGGTGTAAATTTTCATACTCTTATACCACTATGCAAAAAACTCAGGACAGTGTTAGTTTTACTATTTTATGCTTATGTCTATTATTATATGTTTCAGTGTTTCAATGTTTAGATGTTTACTGTTGCACCGAGGGACTGAGAGAAACGCAATTTCGGTCCTGTGTATGTCCTGCACTGTACATATTGCAGATCTGACAATAAAGTTGACTTTGACTTTTTGACTTTGAACCTGTATTAATTTTTATCTTTCAATAATGATATTAGAGATCTTTTTGACACTCATTTTTGATGAAAAAGTAAAACAGCAGTGCTACATAACAAGCACAATGCATATGTAAACGTGCCATTCAAAAGGTATGACAATATCAAAATGTAAAACTTCTGTTTTAAAAAAATAAAACAAAATAAAACATCTGAAATGTTTGTTTACAAGTTTGTTTACCTCAGCCTTTGGTTGCCTGGCGGTGAAATTCAAGCCGAGCCTGCTTAAACGGTGGCGGCATCAAACTTGCACCATCCCTCTGCGGCTCTTTAGCAACTAGCTTAGCATTAGCGTGTTGTCTTTGTAAATGCTTGTAAAGATTTGACGTCAAGTTCGCAGCAGTAGACAGTGTCTTGTTGTGGCCCAGACATAGCTTGCACACTACTGTAATGTTCTTGTCCTTTCTCGTGACAAAAGAAAAATAATATGAATACTTCCATCCATAAAATGACATTGCCGTATGTCTATGTCCGTGCTTCTCAATTATTTTCTGTTAAGCCCCCCACAGTAAGAAGAATCCGGTCCGCGCCCCCCTACTCTCCGCTGCGACTATAAATACGGTGGCTGTAATAACCTCGCACATACCAAAAGAGGGTTAAAAAGAAAAAGGTTTATTATACGTCCACTGTAGTATAATTTGTATATAAAATTGTGATTCTCAATTCAAGTCCTCAGGCCTCCCTGCTCTGAATGTTTTAGATGTGCCTATTCCAGAACAGATGATCCACATGATTGCATGACCTCTTCTGCAGCCACCAAGTCCTGCAGAAGCAGGTGTGCAGAGGTAAAGTGGCATATGCAATAAGGCTAGTAAAAAGAATATATATATCAGCAGTAGTGTAGATATAAAAAGTTGTGTAAAAGTAGTGCAATTTGTCCTCAGTACTTAA
This sequence comes from Garcialebias charrua, assembly GCA_038048925.1. Taxonomy (NCBI): domain Eukaryota; kingdom Metazoa; phylum Chordata; class Actinopteri; order Cyprinodontiformes; family Rivulidae; genus Garcialebias; species Garcialebias charrua. Next base: position 10,399 of record JBBPBX010066352.1, on the reverse strand, counting down.
AACTTCTTCTTGGACCTGCTCCCCCAGGTGGGACCCTGGAAGAGGACCAGACTTAGCTTTTTTAGATTTTTCTACCTGGATTATTGAGCATGCATCAGGGTGTCCCTGGAAAAGTTCAGAGTTCAGTCACACACTTCTACTGGAGGTGATGTGGTGGATTTCCCTGAAGAACACAAAGAGGTAAAAAAGAAAGAGTTAATAAGATTATAATTTTAAATTAAAAAGTTATATAGATTATAATATTAATAAAACAGCAATACCTCTTCTTGAATGGTTGTTATGAGGCGGTTAAATCGCTCGGTCATCATCATCATCAGAGCTCCAGGGCTTGTTGACATCAGTTTTATTTTTTTCATAAAGTGATGAACTTTGTTACTTTCAGTTCTGGAGCGGAGCTTCAAAACAGTCTGAAGTGTTGACATGATGGATGTTGTGGCGGAGCTCACGAACTTTAAAGCCTGCACATCAACCCAGAGCTTTAAAACTTCTACAGCTGCGACTGTGATCTGGACCGTTCTGATTTACCTCATGGAAGTTTAAATGCTGCTGTTAGCGGTGTTGCAACAAGCTGCTTTTCTTGCTTTTAGAAGAGACGTTCACATTGGGATGAAGTTGTTTCAAGTCCGTTAACGTGACGTGTTGAAAAAAAAACGTGCTGCAGCTGCAGATTGTTCTCTCGTGGCGGAGCGCTCCGCTCCTCTGCACGTTCGCACCAATCTCCATGAAACAACAGCTCCATGAAACTTGCGCTCGTCTTTTTAAACAAGGAAGCCATAACTTTCCCAAACAGTCTATGGCGAGAAGCTAATGCTACGCGTGCTACAGATAATAGCGCCGTGCTGAAACACGCCTAGGTATTTTAGTTCCGCGGCGCAATAAGAAAATTCAAAACTGGGTCACAAGAGCCCGGGCCCCCCCTGGCATCGCACTGCGCCCCCCCAGGGGGGCGCGCCCCACTATTTGAGAAACGCTGGTCTATGTACCTTTATATGTCTATGTACGTTGACGTATGACGTTCCGACATCATCGCGTACGTCTTTGTTTTTCCCACGTGACAGTCTGCTCCATAGATATCTATATACAATGTCTATGGTCTGCTCCGTCGTCCTCGTCCGGGTCGTCCCACAACTATTCTCCGAAAGGTAAAATAAAATAAATAAATAAAACTATTCTCCGAAAGGTCCTGATTGTAAAGCAAGTAACGAATGTAAGGTTTTGTTAGTAACTGTAATATATTACAGGCATTTTCACAGTAGTGCGTTACACTACTACGTTACTGAAAAATGTAATGTCATTACTGTAACGCGTTACTAAGTAACGCGTTACACCCAACACTGCTTGTACTCTAGCAAACATAAATGATCTGCCCCAATGTAAGGTTCCTACAGAGTGATGGTTATTGATCATTGATAAATAAATTCCATAGCATAAATTTAACAAAAATCTAATCTATCTCCCATATATCCCAAAATATCTAAAGTTAGGCTGCAGTGACCCATTATCCAATCTCACACGAAGTCAATGCTCTATCTGCACTGCTACAATATTATGAAATATATGTTTTATTTGTAACAGGTCTTGACATTGTTTGTCTTTTCAACCCAACTTGATTAAACAGTGTATGAGTGGAGTAATAGTTTGTGTTCTTAATAAGTGTACCATGAAAATCAGAGTCAGAGTTTTTTTATTTGTCATTCGCACCACATGTGGTACATGTGGTGGAACCAAATTGTGTAGACAGGGTCCCAGTTACATCCAACAATAAAATGTAAAAAGAAAAACAGTAATAAGATCTAAGATATGAACTTAGAAAAATGTTTGCGAAAAATACAGTAAGCACTAGTACAAAAGCAATACGCCGAACAGCAGCACGGACATGGTTCTGTGTGAGCAGATGAGTACAAATAATCACAACAACATGAAATAAATCAGCAGCAACATGATATGATTTTCACACTGATTATCCTGGTTAGATATTCATGCGTCTAACAGCCTCAGGGTAGAAGCTGTTCCTCAGTCTAGTGGTTCTACACTTAATGCTCCTCAACCTCCTTCCTGAGGGGAGCGGTGCAAAAAGTGTGTGCTGGGTGAGTGGGGTCCTTCATGATGCAGGTGGCCCTCTGCAAAGTACTACATTGTTTACAATGATTCGGGTTGCTGTTGCCTTCACATTGCAAATGTACACACACACACACATATATAACTTGCAAAAAGCAGCCCTCGACCTTGACCTCTTTAAGTGGCTTCAAACATCTGCTAAGTTCCTGGCAAAAACCATTGCCGACATGTTCCTGTTTTTAATTTTTTACATCGCTTCACGATCTAGCTGCTTTTGTTTAATTTTTATACCATTTTTTTTGTTCTTCTCAATTTGTATGCTTTTATTATTGTCTACTGTTGTCTTTGTTATCTATTGTTGCCATTTCTCTTTGCTAAATTCAGGTCTCTCTTGTAAAGTAAATGAGTCCCCGAGGCTCATTGGGATTAACCTGTATAAATAAAGTTTTAATGAAAAGGTAGTCCCCGACTTACGAGCGAGTTCCGTTCCTGCGAGGTGCTCGTAACACGAAAATTCGTAAGTTGGAACACGAAGCACGTGTTCTCGTAAGTCCGGATTTTCGCTCGTAAGTTGGAACATTTATGCTAGCGCTACTACGAACACTCGTTTTTCATCAAAAACGTTCATATTAGTTCATAAACATGGTCGGAAACGTGTTTCCAAACGGTTAGCTAACACACTTTCATCTAAAAACACAAAAAAGTGCTGTATTTTTTACAAATTTACTTCTCTTTCGCCAGCTCGTAAGTCCGGGACCTCGTATGTAAGAGCGCTCGTGAGTCGGGGACCACCTGTATGAAGTGGCATGTCAAGTGAAATAGAGTAAATGTGGAAATGTAAGATCACCAATGTCTATATCGTTTTATTATTATTATTATTTTTTAATCCAATACCAGTTGTGTATTATGTCTGGTCAAATGGTGTACAGGTACATCTATACAAGATCAGGATTTTTTTACTTGTCGTTGGTTCCACAAACATGGACTTGGAATTGAATGTTGTGCAAGCTGCTGTAGGGGGTTTGGTTTGGACTTTCCTTGAAGACAAGGACAAACTGTCAGACCAAGATCTGCCATAGAAGAGCAACTGACGACATGTGCAAGAAGATCCAGAAAGTGGTGGGTGTGATTTCAAGATGCTGAAAGATGTCTCAGTAGCAAGACATAATACAGCTGAGTATGCACCTGATAGTGGTACATCCCTACTACATGCTGTATTATGTATTGCCACAGATTTGTTGAGAAAATGTACAACAAGATGCTGAAGAAAATCACAAATAAATGCATTAGGTCACAAAAAACAAAAAAAGTGAAGGTTTCACCATGGTTGCATAACATACCATATAGGACGCTGTAACTCTTTTTCTTCATTGCTATTAACCCAACTCATACAAAATATACAGAGCTCACATCAGGAATGTTGTATGTTGACACATCACAAAACAGATTAAAAAAATAAATTTCTTGACATTTTGACCCACCTAAGGAGTTTCAGAACAAGTCATCATTCATGAATGAATACCAAACAGTGTGACAGTATACCATTACTCACATAAATGTTACTTAAACAGATTTAAATTCAAGGTTGCCCACATCTCAGTATTTCTCTACATTTAAAAGTGTTGTGCAGTAGATACCACGTGTTAATGACCAACACATAACCTGTGAAGGTGAAAGAGGTCTTGAAGTTGATGTAAATTCCATGTGTACTGCCTGTAGGACTGATAAGAACCTGTTTGTTTTGCTCCCCCCTTATGCGGTAAGCTAAAAATTGACTGGCACTATCTGGGCCTGTGGCGATTATCTGACATGCCCGAGGGTTCATGCTGCAAAGACTAATTAGTTTCATTAACTTGCACACAAGATAAAAAACAATTGCCCGCATGTAATTGAAATCCTGATTTTCTTATCCCTCACCTCTCTTTGCTGCCCCAGCCTGGTCTTCTACTTCTCTGGATGGAAAATCCCAAACCCCGTCCTTTGTTTTAATAAAGGTTGAGCTAACGGTCTCCCCACTTTCAGCCTATTTTGCTAATTAATTTTGTCCTACCCACACACTTCATCAGCTTAATAAGCTTCTGTGAAAACTGATGCAGTTTGTGAGTTCTTATTTTGGAGGTGTCACAGTCCCTTCTGTGCATTTTGGCAGCTTCAGAAAAATAAACACACACACAACAAAAACATGTGATAGTGTCCAAAAATACAAAAAAGCCAAACAGTAAAAACATGGTAAAACACCATTAACTAGGGCCAGATTGTGTCAAGCAATTAAATATGTGTATTTCTCACTAGTGTTGGGGGGAACAAATTAATACGTTGGTCATTTTTGCAAAGCAGTTTTCTTATGTGTTGAAATCAGTTGTGGTGTGAATTTATTTCCTCCAGTAATACATTTCTTTTTGTTCTACATTGCTAATTGACTCTGAAGTCACACTGTAATATTACTAGAGATTATTTAATGAATGATGTGAATGATTAAATGGCAATTAAATCATCCTGATGCATGCTCAATAATCCAGGTAGAAAAATCAACCAAATAAAAAAGTTAATTCTGGTCCTCTGGACTACAATTTTTTTAATA
>JBBPBX010066351.1:0-13377 GCA_038048925.1 Garcialebias charrua | reverse complement strand
ACTATAACATTTAACCTGATGCATGCTCAATAATCCAGGTAGGAAAATCTCAAACAAAAAAATTCAGGGACTCTGGACGGGTTAAAAAAAAACGAAAAAATTAAAAAAACACTTAAGTTTAAAAGTTAGATTTAAGTTTATATTATTCTAAATTTACATTTTGGGAGTGGTGGTGCAGAGGTTAGAGAAGGTGGGCCTGTGATCGGAAGATTGCTGGTCAACTCCCGGCACCGACAACATCAAAATGTGGGTGGCATTGGTGAAGTATCCACACCTGTCTCCACCCTCATTTGCCACACACTGGGCCCTTGAGCAAGGCCCTTTATCTCCATCTGCTCTCCTGAGCTCCCTAGACAGCAGCTCTCTGCTCCACATAGAGGGCTGTGGTAGCTCCATGGTCTGTGGTTGTGTCAGGAAGGACATCCAACTAAAAATAATTACCAAGGCTTTGTGTGACTTAGTTTACTGTGGTGACCCCTGATGACCCCTGACCCCTGATGAAGGAAACAGCCAAAAGAAGAAGAAAAATATAATTTCTGATCCTCTCAGTAATGTTTTTGTTTGTATATGTTTTTATTGCACGCATAATATTGCACATTTTGCAAATTTAAAAAATAATGTTTAGAACTTTACAAAGTTATGTGCTCAAATTATCTGATCCTATGCTTCTTTGTTTTCTTCTGATGCAAGATAACGGTTGACTACAACAAGCGTTTGACTAGTTTTCAGAAAATTCAATGTCTCTGCTTCTTGTTTGTCAGATAAAACCTGTATGTGTTGTTTTTATTTTTGTTCATAATGTCAAGAAACCTGTCTGTCATAAAATGTGCAGACTTTTAAAAAGACATACATATTGTCACAATGTGTGTTTGTTTTTATTCAAACCTGTCAGAATCAGAAGATTGTTGTTCTTGTTTTTTTTTTGTGTGTTAAAAATAAATAAAATTCAGTGCTTATGACCAAAGTAGGAGCTACATTAGTGTGCACAAACATGCATGCATATACACATCATTACATTCTGCTCTAATGCAGACACACAAACAAATGCACACAGTGTAGATCACAGCTTGCATACTGTATATATGTCAACACCAAACGTGCAACGTGTGCTACCTACAAACAGACATGCACTTGTAAGTGTTCACAGATGTAGATGAGGTCCAGTTGCTCTGTGGAGCGGTCAGAAGAGCATCACAAGAGCTCCTCCAGTTGCTCACAGTTAGTACTGCAACACAAACAGAAACAGACACTGCAGGCTTTTTCCTCATTTTGATGCATCTGACATTTATATGGTTGTAGGTCCATGTAAATGTTTGTTTGAACATATAAAACATAAAGTGTTTATGAAATTCTGATTGGATTATTGCTGTGTCAAGGAAGAAGTCACTGCACTGTTGCGCAAATCCAATGCTCAACGCTCTCACTGTTCACAGAAAATTGGTTATCTAAAAAGTGTAAAACCAAACCTTTGTGTTGTCTCCACCATCACAAAGAAGGAAAATAACCCAGAAGGGGGAACCCCAGTGGCACTACCAAGTGTGAAATCAAAATCCTGTTGCTTTGATCCTTTTGTCATCACTAGAGATGGTGAGTTAGACTAAACACTCTGCCTCTTTCAGAATAAAACACAGAAAGTGAGTCGGAGGGGGATGAGAGGACTGCATATATGTTTCAGTGTTGGCAGATGTGAAGAAAAGGAAGGTCACTTACCCAAGACAAACAGTGATTCACCAGTCTGACTTCCAAACTTAGAAAGCATGTCATATTATCATCTTTCATTTCATATACTCATATCTCATTCATATTTTTGCTTAAACTTTTTAATCTGCTTGTTCAGAAAACAAAACAAAAAAAAACACTTTTCTTTAGTCTTGATCATTTTTCAATGGTCTTGTTACATGTTTTTTTTTTTTTTTTTACATTATTGTTGTATTAGTGGTTTTAAACATGACTGTGGTAAATAAAACAATAAAAATAAATTAGCAATCACCTAAAATTGCACTTATTGGCCATACTTGAGTCATATAAAATCATAAAGTCACCTATGAGACTTTCAACTGACAGAAACCAGAAATGAAGAGTGTGCCATTTAGAAACCAAATCAGATGAATAATGCATGATTCCTTCTGAATTATGGAGCGTAACACCTGTCACACTGTGATGTTTGCACTGTTTTCTCATAAATCTGGAACTGGCTGGTTGAAAATCATGTTCCTAACTGAGCAGACAGAATCAAAGAAATGCATGATTGCTGATTATAACTCCTGTTCAGCCATCAGCAGGAAAGTCTTTTCATGAGCATCTGTTTGAAAAGACACAAATATGCTCACTGACATAGATCTGACGCTGCTGGTTCATGTCAGCTAACACCCTCCACCTGATAACAGCAAAATATAGTTGTGTGTGTGTGTGTTCGCTTCCTGCTTTCACATTCCAAAGCCATGACCTCCTCCTCATTTCCAAGGAGGCTTATGTCTGTTTTTGATGTCCTATCTGTTTATTCCAAATTCAGGATCATTTGATTTCAATCTTTTTTTTTTAAATCTATTTCTCCCTAAGATGTACCTTCAAGAGGATTAAAACAACTGTTTGAAACCCCTGCTTAGCTTTTGCAAGAAAATCAACATTGTTTTAATAGTATTATATTTGGAAAATGTCACAATTTCTATGTATATAAAATTATTATAAATACAAAAATTAAAGTACAGGGTAAATCAAAAAGTTGCATTATTTGAATGTTGCTCACTGCCTGACATACCAACGTTTTAACCAAAGGTCTGAAGCAATCTGTTTGTGCCCTGAGTGTGTTGGAGTTGACGCTCAGCTAGTATCACAACAAATTTTAGCTTCTTAAAAATGACAAGTAAAAGCTACGTTTGTGTTGGGAAACATACATTAGCTGTGGCAGCTATCTTAAAATGGGTTAATTCCTAAAGTTAGTCAATTGCACATATTCATCCAACGAATGGTTTATGCAATGTTTCTCTATAACTGACAGACAAGCACATACACATGCAATTATACAAACACCCACAATCCATGGTGGCAGGTGATAAAAACATGTATAATTATTATTTTATTATTATTATGTATTTTATTTTATTGTAATTCTGATATTTATTGGTGTATATGTCACTTCTCAAGCTCAAAATTGAACAAAATCACATATTTTAATGTATCCATATCTTTAACAACAAACATTACTATAAAATACTTGTCTGCTTTAAAACTTTTTTGGCTGCTTCCTTCTTCAGGTGTTGCCACAGCGAACTAACTCGCACGAAGACTTGGTAATCGTTTTTTTTTTACACTGGATGTCCTTCCTGACACAACCACAGACCACCGAGCTACCACAGCCCTCTGTGTGGAGCAGAGAGCTGCCATAGGAAGCCCGCAGAGCAGTTGGTGGGGGTTAAGGGCCTTGCTCAAGGGCCCAGAGGGGCAAATGAGGGTGGAGGCAGGTGTGGGTGTTTCACTTTTCCCACCCACATTTTTATGCTGTCGGTATACCGGGAATTGAACCAGACCTTCCAATCACAGGCCCACCTTCTCTAACCTATGCACCAACACTCCCCTACAAGGAAAAAAATCACATTTTCTTCATGAATCTGTAGATTTAACAACAAATATAACTGTAAAAGACTTCTCTGCTTTTAAAATGAAGAGCAGTAATTTTCATTCATTTTCATTTTCATTTTTATCGCCTGTAAATATTCATCCAAAGTCACACACTGTATTTCATTTAACTCTTACACTAATACATTAGAACTAAAGTGTTTTTGTTTTGTTTTTAACTACAAATTTTGACCAGTTGCTGCTCTTTTAATGTTTTCCCACAAGGAGGAAGGTTGTGTCGACCTTGTCATTCAATGCATCGTTGAATGACACCCATGGAGCCAAAACACAGCACATTTAATTTAAAAAATAGAAAATAAAAGCAATCTTTTAAAATCTTCACTTAACACAAACAGATGACTTATTTTAATCCTGTGTGTAGGCAAACTGCAGTCAAGACAAGTAAATAGTTTTTCTGTTTGCCAGCATTTAATGAAGATTTGAGCATCATTTGAGATAGAAAGTGACTTTATCATTAGACACAACCTTTAGACAAACAGGTGCACATTACACACACACACACACCTAAAAACACATTCCTGTATAATATTTTGTTATGCACCGTTCCCCTTATTATTATTGCCTTTGTTAAATTACAGTTCTACAGGTGTCCAGAGAGCAGAACAGCACTGACAGACAGGAATGCAAGAGCACAGCCAAACACTTGTGTTCACCACAAAGATCTTGCTTGTCTTACAACTGGCCGTCCTGCACAACATGTGGCTTTGGTTACAAAACCCACTTCTTACCGCAGGACAGCCCTTCATCTCAGCGATGATGAACACAGAGGACGATGGAAGGTGCTTTCCGAGATGATCGGCGAAGTGGCTTGCGTTTTCAAAGGGCCGTAGACGTACACGGCTCACAGATTCCTGTGTTAGCGGCGAGGTATCGCAGCACCTGGAGAGGCCGGGCATGAAGAGAGGACAGGAGAGATGAAAAAAAAAGAAAAAAAACACAGAAAGAAGCCGCTTAGATGGCGTGCCAGCGAGAGGAGCAGCAGCTCTCTCAGATTTCAAATGTCCGTTCTGTGAAATTGTGGATTCAAACGCTTCCCATCTCATCACACCCCCTTCTACCCCACTTCTTCTTGCACTTGTCAGCACATCAAAAAAATGTGAAGATTAGTGCTTTCACAGGAACCCACTGCACAGGGACGCACAGGGACGACTGGCGTGAATTCCTCTTTACCTGCAGTCATTTTGAGAAACCCTTCAGAGGTATTGTAATGTCACCCCTATCTGTTCTCATAGAGCCAAATGTTGGACAAAAAAAAAAAGAAAAGTTTGTTTGAACTGAATAAAGGAAAAGGTTCTTTGGGACAGAGGGGTAAAACAAAGTGCCGTCTGGTGACTGACACATGCAGAAAAGTCCCCTGTCAGTCTTGGGCAGGACCCATTTCCTCAAGCCAAAATGTTCTCTTTGTGTGTTGAATATGTTTTGGAACATGCTGGCCATTGATTGACATGGTCGCGAGGGCTGGTAAAACATTACTGTGATGTGGAGCAAACAACAATGCGTCTGTCACTCTGCTTCAGATGTTTGGCCTGGGGGGCCGTGGACTGAGATTATAGCAGTACAAACATTTCTCTTGTGTTCTCCCTCTTTCCATTTGCTTTGACTCTCTCAAGCTGCTTTGAAACAATCTATCTCATCTGAGTTTTTTGCTTTTGAATTCAATTCCAACTCCTAACCTGATGTGTTCTGTGCTCTCTTGCAGGCCAACATATTTGGCCTTCAGTTGGCATCATCAATTAACTGTAATCAGTGGTGGAGAAAGTCCTTAAACACTGTACTTAAGTAAAAGTACATATATGGTAAACAGATAAAAATGTGCTCGTAGAAGTATCACATTAATGTTTTTACTTAAGTATAAATAAATAAGGGAGGCCATCTATAAAAGGGAAAAAGGAAAAAAAAGTATAAATAAATAAGTACTTGCTTTTAAAAAATACTTAAAATATTAAAAGTAAAAGTATAAAGTACTTGCTGAATTGCTTACCTAATGCAATGGTCTACAATATCAAGTATTCCTACCATATGTACATTTTCTGTAATACATTAAAAGTGTTGAGTCATTTTAATGAACAATGCTGCAGATAATACATGTTTTTACAGGTAGTCCCCGATTTACGAGCGCTCTGATCTACGAGGTTCCGGACTTACGAGCTGGCGAATTATTGGAAAAAACGCAAAAAATACTGAGTTTTCCTGTGTTTTTTCACCACAGTTCGTTAGCTAAACATGTGGACACACGTTTCCGATCATTTTTATGCACTCATAAGCAGTTTTTCGATGAAAAACGAGTGTTCGTAGTCGCGCTAGCAAAACCGTTCCAATTTACGAGCGAAATTCCGGACTTACGAGAAGCGTGGCGGCCGTTCCAAATTACGAGATTTCCGGTTTACGAGCGCCTCGTTGTAACGGATCTCGCTCGTAAATCGGGGACTACCTGTTTTCCAATAATTCGCCAGCTCGTAAGTCCGGAACCTCGTAGATCAGAGCGCTCGTAAATCGGGGACTACCTGTATTGTGTTTACTCTGTGACACAGTTCACACTTGGACTTGTGATTCTGTGCATCATAATTTCAGACATGACATGCAGAGTTAAATGTCATTAATTAAATTAAGAAAGAGGAATAATTATACCTTTGAAAGTTTTTATCTAGCACAAAATAAAACCAATGTGTCATTTTAACTGCAGTAAACACATTTAAGTAAAAGTTGTCTGACAGAAAAAAGGAGCATTAGACCTAACAAAGGAACAGACACTAATCATTTCAACTCCAGTTTGTCATCAACTCTATTAAAATACTGTCTAGTCAACCTTGTAATGGATCAGTAGTGAACAATATTTTAACTTCCTGACACCATTTTCAAAACTTGGACCAGAGTGTCGAGACATTTGGAGACATCTCTCGTCTCCTAACATCCCATGAACTGACACATTTTAATATTGCAGCAAGAATGTATTGTTCAAGTTCAGAAGAAGTTGGTTTTCAAAGTTGTTTGAGTCCAGTCTGGATCTTTTGGGAGAGAAAATCTGTCCTGCTGTACTGAACAGTCTTTCAATAGTCTTTCAATAGTCTTTCAATAATCTTTCAATAAGGTCAGGGGGCACATACTGTATATTCTGACTGACTCTCCACGGTGGAATCCATTTTGAGTGTGTTACTGGTGCTGTGGGTGCTCCCAGCTCAATGACGTTGATGCTAGAATATAAGTCATTGGCCCAGCTCTTCTTGAAGGTAGGTCTAATGTTACCTGTCCACTTTGCAGTGATTCATCAGACCAACTCCCCTCTCACCGTTGGTTACTTTCAAACTAATGAAAATTTTTTTTTAATGCAGCGTTAAAATAACTTGTAACACAACACATTATAGAAATGTAGAGTAGTAGAAAGTGCAGATATTTAACGTAAAATGTAGTCGAGTAAAAGTCGAAAGTACCCATGTTGCACTCTACTTAAGTAAAGTACATGAAAAATGTACTTAAGTGCAGTACACAAAGTACTTGTGCTTAGTTGCATCCCACCACTGACTGTAATGCTGTTTCAGAACGACTAAAAGCTACAGAAGACAGTTGAGACCAAACATCCTTCTGAAGGCTCATTAGAATAGTAAAACTAGCAAACGTCTCTTTTTACAAAACAAACATTGGCTCTTGCTTTTGTGCAAACACACATTCAATTAATGTGGCATATTTATACTTATTTGGGATGTTGAGTTTCCCTTTACCCTCTCAAACAGTTAGAAGGCACAGACTCCAGTGTGAGTCACCACCTTGCACCTTTCTGCTTCCAAATGAAAACAACAAAAAATGTGTGTGCACAAAGAAAATGTCCCGATAGTTGTGTATTTCCAAAATGTCATATGAATTGATTCAACCCCGGCATTACAATTTTAATCAGTGGTGTAGAACCAGGTGTTAAAACGCATGCGGCAGCCCTCCAGGCCATAAGAAATTGGACAAGGCACTAGGAAATTGTCTCTCCTCTAGAAACAAGTGTTTTGTGATTGTTTACCCCATGTCTTTAAATTGCATTTCTTCCTTTTTAATTTAAGCACCTCAGCTGTGGGATTGAAGCAGGGAAGGGGGAGAGGGAAGGGGCTGGAAAAGAAATGGAGAGAACCTTTTTCTGCTTTGCACCCCTCTTTTCTTTATCTCTCCATCATACCCAGAATTAACCCTGTCTGATGTCATTCCTGTCAAATGCAAATGTCACAACCTGATATGCTCAGCCCACAGGGCCCTTTAACCACATGCTAGTCCACACCTAAATTAAAAAAATATGAAGTTGAATAGTTTGTGTTTGTGTGTCTGTACCTACGAAAAGGTGTGTGCAGCTTTATGTGTTAATGCTCGACTGGCTGTCCTTGACATTCCTGTAACTGGGAAAATGAATGAATAGATAAAAAAAAATGCAGGAACATGATTGCTTTGAGAACGTGGACAAATCTGGTGCCAAAAATAAAATTCAGCCTCCACCTTTCAGCTCCTTTTTCCCTAATATGCTTGAGCACATATATACCATACCATACCATACCATTTTATTTATAAAGCACTTTAAACAGGAACAAGTCCACACCAAAGTGCTGGACAAACAAACACGCAACAGGCAACACAGACAATGAAGTACAACACGAAAAACATAAAAACATTGCAGATCATAAATCAAACGATCCAATACAAATCAGCTGGCATTGAAAGCGATGGAGTAGTAGTGAGTTTTTAACCGGGATTTTTAACCGGGATTCATATATGTTCATATATGAACATGTAGTTCAATATGAACATGTAGTTCAATCAAGGGGCATGCAAAAGAGAAACCTCAAAAAGTTGTGCACTAACAAAGAGCACATTGGTGTTCAGCACTGTGTTGAAAATAAATAATTCAATGTGTCATTCTATTTCTTTCTTCTTCAGGGGATTGCCTCAGAAAGCGAACTCATGAAGACATGGCAATTGCTGTTTTTTTAATGCCTGATACCCTTCCTGACACAACCACCAATCACGGAGCTACCTCTGCTGTGGAGCAGAGAGTCAGGGACCCAGGGTGGAGGCAGGTGGAGGTGGAGGAAGGTCTGGATGCTTCTGAAGATCCACTCCAGCAAGCTTTCGATCACAGTCTTGCCTTCTCTAACCTCTGCGCCACTACTCCCCGATATACTGTATATTGCACTCAAATTGGCATTACGTTGTTTTCCAAAACATTTTTCTCAAAATGTTCAATTTATTTTGTGATTATTTGATATAAAAGAGAAAAGAGATGAATCAGATACTTGTTCTCTGTTCTCACTGAACACAAAGAGTTTTGTGTTCTTTGGAATGGCTATGAACATTTTTTTGTTTGTTTGTTTCATGATGGGTCAAATGGCTTTATTGGTGAGAGATCTGTACTGCAGGCAGGCCAGTTCAGCACCTACATTCTCCTTCTACAAAGCCAAGCATTTGTAATAAATGCAGTAAGCAGTTTAGTATTATCTTGCAAAAAATGTAACGCCTTCATTGAAAAACACATCAACTGGATTGGAGTATGTAATACACTAAAATGCAGGAAATCGCATCAGCTTTATTCAAAATTTTCTGCGGGGTAACCCACAGACCCCTCCTCACCCCCAGCTGGCCCACTCCCCCACTATTTGCATTCTGTCATCAAATGGTTTACAAATTAAGCCCTGCCTACTTCACATATGGGGGGGGGATATATTATAGTCAGAAACATGGGTGTGCTATTGGGGCTCTAGTTTCTCCTATTGTTGCCAAACTTTACATGGAGGAGGTAGCAAAGAGAGTACTGGTGTCCTTTTCAGGGACATCTCCGAGTCATTGGTTCAGGTATGTTGTTGACACCTGTTAAAATTAAATCTCAGGAAGTCCAACATTTCACTGATCACATCAATTCTGTGGATAAATATATAAAGTTCAAACCAGGGGCAATTCTAGAATATGACCTTTGGTGTGTGTATCCCCGTGTTGACAATGGCTCTTGTGGCGAGGCAGACCTCTGCGTTGTTGCCAGCGCCGCTCGACGCGCGCGTGCTGCGCGCAGGCTGTTCACAGCAGAGCTCTGCGTGAGCAGCTGCTCGCGGAGCGTTTACCTACAGGACAAACTGAGGTCGCTGATTGGTCATTTGCTGACACGCCTACTGAAATGATTGACAGGTCTGAGTGGTGAGAAAAGCCACAGGCTGCGCAGCGTTTTTCTGTGTTTATATGTTAATAAAAAGTTAAAATAAATAAAATAAAAACAGGGAACGCTGCTCCTGCAGCCCACAGCCCACCAGGAAATATTTAGAAGCTGGCGTATCCACGTTGGACATGAGTTTAGTTCACTTGTGACAAGTTCATTCATTCCTCCTCATCGGAGGAGGAAGTGAATGGTGACCGCTTCAAGCGATCACTTGACTTTTGGCAAAAAAACAAAAGAAAAGTCCGATCAGCGATGAAGAAGGGATATTTAATACATTTGTGTCTCATACAAAACAGTCCGCCACCAGGGCAGTTTATTGTGAGACAACGCGCGCGCGTGAGCGGTCGTAAAATTTGAGCTTGGCGCGTTCACGCGAGCGTTCAAAGGCTTGTGCAACGGCACTCGCACGGCGCTCACACGGCGTGGCGCGGCGCTCGGTCCAGCGCGGAGGTCTGCCTCGCCTGGCCATTGGTGTCAGAAGCATTTTGCCATTGGTGTCAGAAGCATTTGTAATGTGGGGGAGGGCACACTTCAGATATATGGAGATCCTCCCCCATAGAGTGAACAGGAGGGGGCTCAGCACACAGCCATGAGGGAAGCCAGTGCTGAGGGTCATGGGGGAGGAGGAGAAGTTGTGGATCCTCACTAACTGTGGTCTGTTTGTTAAGAAGTCTATGACCTAGATGGAAATGGAGGGGCATATTAGTCCTAGTGTGAGTACCTGGTAGTTTGTCCATCAGGGTTTGGGTGATCATGGTGTTGAAAACAGACGTGAAGTCCACAAAGAGCATATGAGAATATGAGCAGCTGAGAAGATCGTCGGCACCTCCTTGCCCTCACTGCAGGACTTACACAGCAAACGCCTCACTCGGAAAGCCCACTGCATGGCAGGTGATCCCACACACCCACTACACAGCCGCTTTAGACTGCTGCCATCAGGGAGGAGACTGAGGAGTCTCCAGGCTCGAACCAGCAGACTGAGAGACAGCTCTGTTCATCAGGCAGTCAGAATGCTAAACACTCTGCCTGCTCTGCCTCCCCTCCCATTTGAACTGCCTTAACACAAAAAACTTTCTCACACATTACCACTCAACACAAAGTTTTTAACACTGGACCCTGTGTCATCAAACGGGTTATTCACTAAACTCTCGGTCATGTACTCATTCAGTTTGCACTACTTCTCATATTTGCACTAATGTTTGTATTACATTACTGCCTATAGTCATACTACTGTTTACATTCACTGTTTACATTTATTAATACGGTTTAATAATAATAATAATTAATTCAATTTATAACGCACTTTTCATTAAATAATAATTAATTCAATTTATAACGCACTTTTCATTAAATAATAATTAATTCAATTTATAACACACTTTTCATTAAATAATAATTAATTCAATTTATAATGCACTTTTCATTAAATAATAATTAATTCAATTTATAACGCACTTTTCATTAAATAATAATTAATTCAATTTATAATGCACTTTTCATTAAATAATAATTAATTCAATTTATAACGCACAGTTTACATTTACTACTACTGCTTTACATTTATTACTACAGTTTACATTTACACTACTTTTATCTATACTACTGCAGATACATATACAGCATTCTCTGACTAGCCTTATCTAAGGATGCCAAATGTGCCTTATGTGCCTCACTGCATATGCCACTTTGCCTCTATACCAACATCAACTACCTCATACATATACTGTGTACATTAACTTATATGCTGCTGTGCCACTCTTTGCAAATGTCAATGCTAGAACCTTCAGTTTATTTTATAGATATACTTTTTATACTTTTTATACTACTATGTAAAAACTCAGGACAGTATTACACTTTTATTATTTCATTTTATGCTTATGTTCATTGGGTGTTTGGTGTTTCAGGGGTGTTTGGTGTTTCAGTGTTGGTGTAAATTTTCATACTTTTATACTATTATGAAAAACTCAGGACAGTGTTACACTTTTACTATTTTATGCTTATGTTTATTAAATGTTTTAGTGTTTAGTGTTTAGATGGTTACTGTTGCACCGAGGGACTGAGAGAAACGCAATTTCGGTCCTGTGTATGTCCTGTACATATTGCAGTTCTGACAATAAAGTTGACTTTGACTTTTGACTTTTGACTTTGATGAACATAGGAGTCCTTCTGCTCCAGGTGGGTGAGAGCAGTGTGGACCACAGAGGAGATGTCGTCTTCTGTAGATCAATTCTCATGGTATGCGTACTGATGAGGGTCCTCACTGATCCAAGAAAGCTAAGTCTGGTCCTCTGGACATTCAAATCTTTTTTGAATGTCCAGAAGACCAGCTTTTTTGGATTTTTCTACCTGGATTATTGAGCATGCATCAGGGTGTCCTCACTGATGTTGATGGTTGTTCTGATATGGGTTATGACCAGATTTTTGAAGGATTTAGAGACTATCGGGGGGTTATTGGCCGGTAGTCATTCAGACAAGTCACCGTAGAGCTCTTTGGGACTGGGATGATGGTGGCGGTCTTCAGGTAGGTGGGAACTGTTGCCAGGGTGAGTGAGCTGTCGGCCAGCACCTCATAGAGCTGATTGAGTCTTTTCAGCACCTTCCCAGGGATGTTGTCTGGGCCAGTTGCTTTGTGAGGATCACTCCTCCTGAAAGTACTCCTTACTTTTGCTGAGTTCACGCTGAGAAGCTTTTCATCCAGTGGTGAGGTGAGTCTGGTGCTGGGTGGTCTGTTCAGGTCTTCAAAGCGTATGTAGAACTTATTTAGGGCATCAGGCAGTGATGGGTCTCTAGGGCATTGTTCTCTTCTGCCTTTATAATCTGTTATACACTTAACCCCCCTCCACGTTCTCCGTGGGTCTTGTGAGGTAATTATTTCAGTTTTGAGAAAGTTTAATTCTGACCACACTTATAAAGTAGTAGCTCCAAGCTAAGTATAAGATCTAAGGTTCTAAGACCAAACCAATGGCTGCCACCATAAAACAACTCCAGTCTCAATCATGTCAAAGCTGTTAATGTGACAATTATTTTATAAACTATTACACAAATCTATTTGGTATTTTATGGTTATTTATGTGTCTGTGTTTTTATGTTTAAAAAGTAGCTAAAATATTCAAATGCAGCCTGGGGCACGCCAGTCAGAAATATCATATTTTGGCTGGAATAAATCTGTACAGTATTGTGATTTTAGCAACGGATGTATAGATAGTGTTATATGGAGTGCTATGAAACTATTGTTTTAGGAAACCAGCATATATGGTCTTGAACCCACTTGGACTAGCTCGTTATCAGTTTATTCAGAATTAAACTCGGTTTCTCTGAAATAGTCGAGCTATTACACAATGTAAGATGTTAATTTCACCTCATTTCTAAAGGTCTGAATAATTTTCTTAAAAAAAAAAAGAATAATTATTGATAATGCAAACCAAATCAAATTGACAAGATCCAAGGTGAAATAAATGTTTTTTTTCTCTCTTTTCACGTGATTTTTTACTCTTCAGTAAAGTCCCAATGTGTAATCTGCTCTCCACATAACATTTACTTTTATGTCAGTAAGTAAAAAGATATTATGA
>JBBPBX010066350.1:0-12243 GCA_038048925.1 Garcialebias charrua | reverse complement strand
TATAATGCACTTTTCATTAATAAAAATCTCAAAGTGCTACAATGTGTAACAAGGTAAAGGTAAAAAATAAAACAAGTGATAAAATCAAATAAAATCAATAATAATATCGACTAAGATCAAAGATAAAATCATGTCGATTTAGGCTTGCTTAAAAAATAAATAAAATAAAACAAGTGAAAAAATCAAGTAAAATCAATAAAGATAACAGCTAAGATCAAAGATAAAATCATCATCATCACCCATTCTCCATAACCTCCATTGGCTTCCTGTCACCTACAGAATTCAGTACAAAACTGCTCTCATTACACATCAATGCTTGCACGGCACTTCACCTGACTATCTAAAGGACATTCTTGCACCATATTCATCCACCCGGTCTCTACGATCACAGAACAGTAATTTCCTTCATATTCCTCGGACCAAATTGAGGACCATGGGAGACCGAGCATTCTGTGTGGCTGCCCCCCGCCTGTGGAACTCCCTCCCTGACGACCTGAGAGCTCCACAGTCACTGGTTGACTTTAAAAGCAGCATAAAGACCTTTCTTTTTAAGCAAGCCTATTCTGCCTCCACATGATTTTATCTTTGATCTTAGCTGATATCATTATTGATTTTATTTGATTTTATCACTTGTTTTATTTTGATCTTTGCTTTGTTACACTTTGTAGCACTTTGAGATTTTTATTAATGAAAAGTGCATTATAAATTGAATTCATTATTATTAATATTATTAGTTTTCATTATTTTAGCTCTCCAGATATGTATTTTAACTTCTGCACAAGAGCTCTCCTATGACGAGACTAAAGCCCTGAAGGTACAGGTCCAAAGAACATACAGACGATAAAAATTAATTATCAAAAGCCTGATCTAAATCTACTTATTTTTACATCAAAAGGGGACTACAGGTGTAGTAGAGATGTCAGGGTGGGTAGTGAGCTAAGGTGGGTACGATGTGGAGGAAAGTTGGCAACGGAATAGTGTGCATGGCCTTTGCAAGCTGTGCACACAGAAATAAAACATTATTTTCAAAAATGCAGCCAGACAGCTTTCTGGGCACTTGGCTGCAAACACTCAGTTCAGCAAGACTGCAACTGAAAACTTGCTGATATTCTCATATTTCTGTCACCATCTAACCTCCAACAGTTGCAAGATAGTACCTTACGCTTTAGTTAATTACCGGCCCCTGATTAAAAACAAAACGGACTTTGCAGATCTAATTGGCACTACATCTTGCAAAAGCTGTGGTCATTATTGAAATCATCTGATTTTTAATGTTTGTAGATAAATGCATTCAAAGCCTTCATAGTGACTTAAATTAACTGATGTGCCAGTGTCATTGTGTAGACCTGATAAAACTGTGAAAACCTCTCACTGAGCAAACATAACATTTTGTAAACTGCTAATATTTATAAACTACATCAAACTATTACAAAACACATAGGCTTTCTATTCACCTTAACATGACTTTAAAGAGATGTGCTCATTTCATGGCTTAGTTGTATGCATAGTTGGAAACTTTTTCTTAGTATTTCATCTTTGATAACTCATTACATGTAATCTCCCAAAAGAGCCAAATTTGAAATGTTTCACAGCAGGACATGTGTATGCTCTAATAAAACACAAACCAGCTAATCTTTACATAAAACAATAAAGAAAACAGATCATATTAAGAATGTTTTATTTACTGTATGTTAGACAAAAAAAATCAATGCTTGAATAATTAAAACAAAACACCAAAGATGTCTCATTACATCACAAACCCTTAAAAAACAAAACAGTAATATGGTTGAAGAAAAAAAAAAGACGGGTTGAGGGAACAAAGTTGATGTCTTTCATATTTTAATGAGATGTGAACAGCCGAGCACCTCCATGATTTTGCTGCATCAGAACCTGCACTCACCCCACCTTTGTCTGCACCCTGTATTTGCATTTCAAAGGAAGCCCCAGGGATGCTGTTTTGCATATTTATATCTGATTAACAACTTTTAAATGAACATGTCAAAATCAGAAAATTGTTCTTCACTGACATAGAAAGGGCTGCGCTGAATCCTGTCTGTTCCATTCGGTGTAATGTAATGAAACAAAACAGAACACACACAGTGATTAAAAGGACATGTACTGGCTCGCAGCCTGCGATACAACGAAATAAAACCAGCAAATCTTTTTGGATGAGGGAAATATACTTTGGTAAGTACACACTAATGAGTCAGTTTTGTGGAGGGTTGTAAAATGTTTACATATAAGCAATTAAACGACTTGTAATTGCTACAGTTTTTGAAATGCAATTATAACTGTGACAAAATAATATCATAATTAATAAAGACAGTGACTGGCCCAAGAGCACCCCTTTACATATTTAGGTATGTTTTATTTCATGGTACATTCCTCTAAAACTCATTCAAATTTCATGACTATCCCTTAGTGGTCCCATTATTATGTATTTTTAACACATCTGCCCATAATGTTGAATTGAAAGAGGGGTGAAAATATGGTCACGCTACCACATCATTAAAAATATCCCAAACTCTAACAGTGTGAGGGAAAGAAAACACAAAGTTCACCGTGCTAAGGTAAAGCTTGGTCATCATTAGGAAAAACAGCGGCTGTTAATTTCTAATAGAGACTTTGTTCGTCTGCATTTTGTAACAGTGTATAAAATATGAACTAACTATGTGATTATTAATTGGGCCCATTGTAATTTGAGGAGTCTGGGCTGCATATTGTTGGCAGCTCTCCACGGGGTCTGTCTGTGCAGGAACGTGTCGAGGGGGTACCAGCCAGAATGCCTCAGCCATTTAGAGAGCAGCTTGCCTCTCGCGCATCGGCATACAAATGAGTGGGGTTAAAAAGGCACGGCTCCTCTCAGAGACAGCCCTCCTTCTCCAGCTCAGCTCCAAAGGGTCTCCACGGACTAATTTCCAAAACCACCTCTTAATGTGGGCTTGTGTCAATCACCTGAACAGACAGCTTCATCCCCTGATATGAGAGTAGGCACAGAGTGGAGCAGACCAAAGGAAATACAGTGGTCCGTCACAGTCTCTGGCACAAAGAAAATTAGGAAGACATTTTGGTAATGACAAACTGATTATTGGTGAAAGTGTATGTTGCACAATGTTGCTTCATGGTGACAAAACTCGTAAAGTGCTTTCTGTATTTTTAGGCTTTTAGTCCTTTGAAAAAGGCCCATCCCTCACTCTGAATAAGGCTTTATGAGATAAAATACTACACAAAACATGATGGGAGAACTTTCTGAGCTTACAGTGATTGATTCTCCAATTGAGTCAGTCTTTTCTACTCAGTCTGTTATTGAAGGTAACACTATGAAGATGAGTGAAAGGGAGTGAACCACTCTGCAGGGTATAGAAGGAGGACAAACTTTTCTTAAAAGCATCAAGACCTGCTAAGAAATCAGTGTAGCCTATGAGATCATAAAGCTGATTTAAAGACAGATGTCCAGCTTGGTCAGCTTGTACTGTATTAGGACACAGCCGAGCTTGTACTTTAACTATCCAATGCATCAAAGGAAGACAAGAAAAATGAAAAGATTTTATGTTTAAATTGTAACTTTGTGTCCTCCATAGAACCAAAGTCTTAAGGAAAATAGACGTCTGGTTGTTATACAATTCTATGCCAGGTTTGAGAAACTCTATTAAAGTAAAATAGTAAGATTTAGATTTTATGTTCTGTTTAGAGGAAGAACTTCACTGTGAAGTTATTTTCCTTCATGCTATTAGACTTAAAGCAAATTCACATTTTTTCCTATATCCTAATCAAAACAAAGATACATGAAAACATTGATCTTATATGCAGCCTCAAAGAAAGATAATGATATTGTTATTTTACTGTTTTTGTGAAAAAGTATCAGATGCAAAAGATAAGCAGTTTCCTGGATAGTCAACAGCATCCTGAAGAGACAATGAGAACTGTTGGTTTTCTTGCAGCTCTCTCATAATAATTTCAGATGTATTATTTACATCAGGGGTGTCAAACCCACTTACAAAAGGTGGCCAAAATTAAAACCTTTTTCAAACTAAGGGCCAATTTCAGAAACTACATTAACTCAAATCAGATACCAGACATATTGTCTTGGTCACAGGTTCCTCAATAAGAGTTTGATTGGTCTCGTTTTACGTTCTCTGTTGTGCTTTAGACATCATAATCAAAGGTTACTGAAAAAATTAAACGGATAGAAGTATTTTACGTTTCACATATCATTTTGGGAGCCAGATAATATATCAGCAAGGGCCACATTTGGCTCCCGGGTCTTGAGTTTGACACATATTGAACACCTATACTCCATACTGTGCATTTATTTACACACTTTTATTTTACTTTATCTATCATTTTTAAATAATGCAACTGGAAAGGGCAGAGTTTTTGCCAACTGAGGCATCTTGAATCCTTGAATATCACAATGCTTCAAATTTTTAAGAATTTCAAAAGAAGATGGAAGAATGAATGAAAGAAGAACAAGGACTTCTATTCAGTTTGACAATCGTGTTGGTGATATTCTGTGAACAAAGTATCTACCTAAATACACATCGCAAAGAATTACATTAAATATTTAAATAAACAATTTAACAGAAAGGATTTGGGCAAGGGATCAGGTAATCATCATAATATTCTACTGGCATTTTGTAAACCGATAAATACATTAATAACATATTTAGCATTGCTGTTCCAGCCATTACAATGCAGCTGTTCATGCTGTCTCTGAGTCATTATTGCTACATAGGAACAAAACTGTTGCCTCTGTTTTGCACATCTCACCCTGATGTAAATTTTTAGACATAAGGAAAGACAAAAACTGAAAGTTATGCACCATAACTCATGTTCCCTGAAGGAAGGGAACGAGGTGCAACATACTTGCTATGGGAATTGCGCCCCCGCGCGATAACCTGAAGGAATACATTCACGCCTTTTACGGCAGGGGGCGTCACCCGCGCCAGAGGTACCGCCCTTTAGGTACTTAGGCGACTGACGCCCCTCCATCTTTCTCCAAAATAGCACTTCACCGAGCTTTCAGCATTGAAAAGGGCCAGCTATGTTGCACCTCGTTCCCTTCCTTCAGGGAACATGAGTTATGGTGCATAACTTTCAGTTCCCTTTCAGTTCGGTCTCTCGGTGCAACATACTTGCTATGGGAACGTAATTCATTCACGCCCTTGAAATGCTCAGTGAAATGCCTGTTAGTGTGAACGTCTGCCCTTGACCAGAAGGCATCTCAAAGCTACTTTCTATTGTGTATTAGAAAGAACAGCCTGAGTGACATCACACGCAGTAACATCCAAACTGTAGTACTTTGCAAAAGTGTTTAAAGAGCTCCAGTTCGCAGCAGCACAAATGTCTGCAACTGACACGCCCTTGAACAATGACCAGGAAGTGGCCAAGCCCCTGGTTGAGTGAGCATGGACTCCAGGGGGCACTTGTTGACCTTTGCTACTGTATGCCCTTTTAATGGCCTCCGTCACCCAATGTGAGAGGCGCTGTCTTGATAGGGCCTTTCCTGTAGCAGGTGCGGCAAAGCATACGAACAGTTGGTTTGTTTTTCTCCATTCGGCTGTTCTCTGCATGTAGATGCGTAAAGCCCTCACTGGGCAGAGAGCCTGTAGCCTTTCCTGTTCCTGAGTGAGGACAGGATCAGGCGGAAAGGAGGAGAGATCAAAGTCTAGACTCCTATGGTTCAGAGTCAAGACCTTGGGAGTGTATGCGGGATTAGGCCTTAGTGTGACCTTTGACCCGTCAGGGGCGAATCTGGTACACATTGGATGTACAGACAATGCATGGAGGTCACCCACGCGTTTCGCCGAGCAAAGAGCCAGGAGAAGAGCAGTTTTATAAGATAGAAAAGATCTATCTTAATCTCGCTCAGAGGCTCGAATGGCGGGTCGCAAAGAGCCCCCAAGACCAGGCCAAGATCCCAACCAGGGGTCAAGGTCCTGCTGGGTGGCTTAGTTCGAAGCACACCTTTCATATATCTCATTATGATTGGATGTGCTCCAGGAGTCCTGTGTCCCCAGCCCTCGTGACAGGCAGAGATAGCTGCAAGGAACACCTTAATCGTTGAATAAGAACGACCCTTTTCCAGTAAATCCTGAAGGAATGTTAGTAGTTGAGCCAGGTCGCAAGCATAAGAAATATATTTCTTTCTGAGCACCAGGCTTCGAAGATGCGCCACTTTTGTGTGTATAGGGACTGTGTTGACCTGGCACGGGCATTTTGTATGGTTTTCACCACATTCTTAGGTAGGCCCGAAGCCATCAGCCTGTCCTTTTCGGCTAACAGGCTGGAATTAATTCCAGATCCTGGCCTAAGCAGCTGGACTGCGACTTCCTGTGTGAGTCTTTGAGGGTCAACCAAGTTGGAGAGTGGGCCTCCATGTTTATGTGTTAACAGACTTCCCTGATCGAGTCTTTTCGAGGACAGATGAAGTCCATTAATTGTATTAGATTGATTTGGGACAGGAAAGCTACTGTTTCCCTCCGAGATAGGATTTATTGGATTGAGGGGCTGCTGCTTTTGTAAACGAGCAGACCTCCTGATTCCGAATGTAGTCCCGCCCAGTGGGATACTGTTGTGTGGGGACAAGTTTGACGCAGCTTTGTGAGGAAAAACACGTGCTACTCTTCCACCGCTCGAGCGTTGTGTGTGCTTCATGAATAATAAAAGAGCAGCAACAACGTGTGAACGTGGGGATGATCCTTTGTGACCGCCCGACTCAAGTTAATTTGTTAATAAGGAGCCCAGTTTCCTTTCAAAGTCAGGAGGAAAATTCTGGTTCGACTCCGATCCTTTTACACACACAGTAACGTGATCACAGCCACTACTTTGAGGGTGTGAAAATTGTGTCTGCCTTGGGGCATCCAACGTGCTCTCCTGTGGTGCAAACCTGCCGCGTGTTCGTCTGGTTAGTGTATTAGCCGGCCCCTTGCTCATAATGGAGCGGGGGCTGGGACACGTGCCCTTTCCCACCTGTCTCCGCGAAAGGTGTAGGGTCTGTTCACAGACGCCTCTGGGTCTGTCTTCTGGAGACAGGTCCTGAGGCACCCTGCTGGGGCTTATTGAGTAGGCTGGCACCCCATGAGCCGTGAGGGAGGGGGATGTGCCCCCCCCTTTATGACGGCTGACAGACCAGAGAGGCCCGTACTGTTGACATTATTTGTGTTGGTGTGTTGTTGTTGTTTTTTTGAACGTCAATAAAACAGGGATGTGCTGTTTTATGAGCTTTATTCGTGCTTACGTGCAACGACATACATGATTTGATGTCACTCACAGCAGGGAGAACATGGTTTGTGCATGCAACAGAGTTATCAGCCATTTGTACTTTGCTACAAATAAAGTCTGAACAAGGTGCGAACACTCCCGTTACCGCGTGGGCGGGAGGCCGTCTAAAATGTAATCGTTGGCCTGGTTCATCAGGCACGTTTTTGGCGAGTGTCCCGACTCGCTGAGGAGGCCCTATGCCTGCTCGCTTGGCGTGGGACAAACCTGTTTTTGTTCCATGCGTGCTCGGAGCGAGATTGGCTCGGCGGGGGTCTTTGCCGAGGTTCCTCCTCGTATGCTGTCCGCTTCTGCGGTGGCGCACGCGTCGTCGAGCGGTGCCGCGGCTGTGCAGGTCTGCCTCCAGCAGGCTCTCTGGGGGGGGGGCGAAACTCCGACGGGGAATGCCCACCCTGAGGGCTTCAGCCTGCCTGCGCCTTTGGTCCAGCTTGGTTTGGATTCGCTCCAAAGTCTGGCCAAAAAGTCCCTCCGCTTCTATCGAGTGGTGGAGAAAAGGCACCTTTTGTCCCTCCGGTAAATCCGTCAACGTCATCCACAGGTGGCGGATCGCGATGACCACTTCCGCCATACCTCTGCCCTGAGCCACAGCAGCTGACCCCATCATGCGGAGAACAAAGTCTGTTGCTCTGCGGGCTTCGTCCAGTAATTCGGCAGCAGCTTGCTTATCCGAGGTTTCCTGCAGTTGTTGGAGTTTTTCTGCGAGGTAAGCCTGCATCATCGCGGACGGGTTCATGGCGCGCGCCGCGAGTCCTTGAGCTCTGTAGCACTTCTTGCTGAGGCTCTGCAAGCTTTGCTGGGGAGAGTCGTTTTGATCCTGATGACTTGGGAGCCAGGTGGGATGCCAGCGGGTCCTCATTCTGAGGCGCGTTGGCTAAACCCACCTGATCCATGCCTTCCACGTAGAGGAATTGTGAGAGAGGAAGAAGCATGGGCGCTCGTGGCTGAAGCCAGATAAGGGTCAGTTACGTGAGGAAGTCTGGGAAGACGGGCATCCTTTGCCTTGTTGTAGCCTGCTGTTTTGAATAAAAATAATTCCCCGCCAGCCTCGTGACCTATTGGCGAGGTGGGGGTTCTGGCCAGGGGATGTTCAACGTGTCCGCTGCTCTGTGGCACAGGTCGAACAGGGCCGGGATGGAGAAGTCCGTTTCAGGGAGCGCAGGTATCGGGGTCCTGGGGAGGTCCTCTCCCGGATCCTCGATTTCGAGTTCTGGTTCCTCCGCTGAAAATTCGCCCGAGGCTGAGATGGAGATCTCGTCTTCATTCATCATGCCTCTGGTGTCGAACTCGACTGTTAGGTCCACCATGGGAGCAAGCGGGTCAGGGCTGTCGCCCCATTCGACGCGCGTGCTGTCGTGTAGAGCCATGTGTTCGAGCTCTGGGGTCGGAGTGAGGGTCTCCGTGGTGTCTGGGTCCTGTGGACCAGCTGAGCTTCCCATGGCCTTAGCCACGAGGTCCACCCGATGCCGTAGCACCGCGTCCAGCATCTGGCTGCAGTGTGGGCAAGAGTCGGGCGCGTCCAGAGCTTGTCTTGCATGAAATATACCCAGGCAGACTGGACAGGCCTCATGGGTGTCCGTCGCTGCGAGGGAAAATCCACAGCCACTGGGACAGGCGTGCGAGGTTGGGCTCGCCGTCCCGCTGGTTTTCCTTTGAAGTTTTGTCTTTCGCTTTCCCTTCTCCGGAGGCATGTCCGAGACAAGGCGAGCGAGACCTTCCAGAATCCTTTTTCTTCGTTGTTCAGGTGTCTCCTCCGTCGTGTCGCTTTCGCTGGCTAGCCCGCTAGTATGTTAGCCGGGGTAGTAGTTGTGGCGTAGTTATAACACCGTTGTAGCAAAACAACCTGTAGGGAGAGGAGAGAAAAAGACTTTGAGGTTATAGAAATGTGCTGGACTAGCTTTTGCTAGTCCAGCAGCACGCAGGGAAAAATTATCTGTGCGCTCTGAGTAGGGAGCGAGCTCACCTCAAGTTGAGCGATGGAGCAGCAGAGAAGTCCCGTGAAGAAAGGTAGTTCAGGTTTGCAAGGTGAAGTGCAAAAAGAGAAAGATGGAGGGGCGTCAGTCGCCTAAGTACCTAAAGGGCGGTACCTCTGGCGCGAGTGACACCCCCTGCCGTAAAAGGCGTGAATGTCTTCCTTCAGGTAATCGCGCGGGGGCGCAATTCCCATAGCAAGTATGTTGTACCGAGAGACAGAACTGAATGTTTCTTCACCAGGAGGCATTTGGAGCAATGTTGCCTTTAGGAGGATTCCACGTATGAACATCATTTGGGACTTTTCTGTGTGGAGCCTGCATGTTTGTTCTCATTTATCAGAATTACTTTTTTCATTAATTTGACGGTATGCAAGTCGACTGACTTTCACCATACAAAAGTTGTGTGTATGTACCGTATGTGTGTGTGTGTGTGTGTGTGTGTGGTTCCTCCTCTGTGTCGCCCCTGTAATGAACTGGCAGTCGGTCCAGCATGCAGCTCTCTTCTCACCTGTCAGTCAGATCAGATAAGCTCCAGTTCCTTGTGACCCTGCACTGGATAAAGTGGGTATGGAGAAAGGCTGGATGTAAGTGACACGTATTAGAAGAATCAAGAAGAAACGTGGTGACTTTTCTATTTATGGGGAAGAAGAATGGGTCAACAGAGAGACAGAGATGTCAAACTGATCGGATAGAAAAGCATATATTGTGAGCCTGTGACAGGTTTGTAGCCTTGGTGCTTGTAAAAATGTGAAATACACCTCAATACAAAGTGCTAAAATGCCAAGTCCCTGATTGGTTTGTAAGATGTCCCATTTTCTGTCCCTCATCTCTTAAATCATATAGTCTAGGTTTTAGTTAATCAAATGTCTATTTGTGAAAAATGGACCATCCCATCTTTTTGTGCCATCCACCCTTAAGGGCGAGATACACTCGAGCGTTCTCACGATACGCCTATACGCAACGTACGTACGCCAAGGCAAAAGCGTAGCCCCGCGTAGCCCCTCAGGGCACATACGCGCAAAGCTTTTTTTTTACGTCCGCGTGCGCGATGCGCGGTGTCTGACCATAAACTTCCCCGGCGCCGGACTGTTTTGTATGTTACACAAATGAAATAAATTCCCCTTCTTTATCGCTGATCGGGCCTTTTCTTTTGTTTTTTTGCCTAAAGTCAAGTAATCACTTCTTCCTCCGTTCACTCCATGAATGAAATGAATGAATTCAGGTCCTACCTGGGTGCGCGATGTTTTAAATATCCCTGGTGGGCTGTGTGCTGCAGGAAAAGCACTCCCTGTTATTATTTTTATTTCTGAGAGAACTTTTTATAACATATATAGTAGAAACACCGCATGAACACCGCCGCGGTCTTCAGCGAGCTACATGAGCTGACTGAGAAAGCTGTCAATCATTTCAGTAGGCGTGTCAGCAAGTGACCAATCAGCGAGCTCAGTTGAGTCCCCTCCGTGCGCAGCTGCTCATATTACAACAAGGAGAACGCGAGCGTTTGAAAGCTGATAGTTTCTGAAGTATAGCAGCAAAACACATGCGCACAAAATGCGCGCGTAGAGTGGCGTACCTGAGGACGCTCAGGTGTATTTCAGGCTTTACTTCCATTTATTTGAGAAAAAAATAAAAAAAAATAAAAAGAAAGACATGCAGCAGCTGTTTTTGTCAAAAATTAATTATTTATAGAATAAAGTTCTGGGACAGTTTAGCATATGAAGCACTCATACGTTGAACACGTTAAAACAATTAAAAATTGTATTTTAGTCCCTCAAGAGCTCAAGATGTTAAAAAGTTTGTACCTTTTTTTTTTTCAAAACGTGAGAAAGTAAATAAGCAATACTGATAAGCACAGAGTCAAAGACAATCAAGAACACATAAAAGGATTTTTAAAGAGCTAGTTTTTTCTCACACCATTAGGAGACATAAATTCCTTAATAGTTTACGGCTTTTAAATTCAACCAGACCCAGTAAAGCTGAAAAAATAAACAAAATGTCCAACTGCCAGAAATATACAGCAATCATTTGAAGTGGATTGCATGTTGAACCACGGGGAAATGTTAGTAACCGTGTTTCCATCTATTTTCAATTCGAATTTTGAGCGAATTTTTGAAAATTTGCAAAAAAAAATAATGCGAATCAGAAGTGTTTCCATCAACTGGCTTGAAGCAAATCCACCAGGCCACGCAAAGCGGCATCACGTCAGACGTCAGCGTTACGCACGTCTACAGTAAAAAGGAAGTAGCGGTTGAACACAGGAACCGAACCACACATCTCGGCAAAATGGTGAGAATATTTCAGAAATGTGTTGCTATCAGGTAAGTTGTATTTATTCTGTCATGCCAACTAGTTTTAGCGATGTTACAGCGGAAACAGCTGATCAGTCACATGACGTGAATGTTTGCTATGTCAGAACTGAGTCGGCAAATCTGTTTCCATCTCTTGTTTTGCGCATCAGCTCTGTTTCGAAAACCCCAAAAACCACCTCAAGCAAGCGTATCAACTTTTTAGTGAATTAGAGGAAGTTAATTAGAATCGTGCCGTTTCCATTCACCTTTTCTGATGCGATACTTCAAAATGCGCATCAAGAAACCTTGATGGAAACACGGCTACTGTTTGTGCAGAAACATTGGTATTCCCACCTCAAATGGGGCTTCACTCATGGGGTGCAGCATGCTTTACAAAACTAGTTCTCTGTATAGGATCCAGTTTGAGGTATATATACCAATAGTGAAAAATAGGATCAATACTTAGTTTGCCATATTAATGCAATTACCACAATTAATTTTTTGAAGTAAATATGGTACAGTAGTCCCTCGTTTATCTTATGGGTTACATTTCGGACCCCCTGCAATAAGTGAAAATCCGCTAAGTAGAGATGTTATATTTATTTTAGTAATTGTATATACGTACGTAGAAACCCTTCCCACACTTTTGCAATGTTCAAGGTTGTTTTCACACCAAATGGTCCGGTAGGCTCAGTTCGATTGGG
>JBBPBX010066349.1:3585-19692 GCA_038048925.1 Garcialebias charrua | reverse complement strand
ATAAAAAGGCATTTTAAACCTTTCCCTAACCCTTGCAATATTCTAAACAATGTTTCTAAACTCTAAAGGCTCTAAAAGAGCACAGAATGTAATGAGTTCAGCTCCCTGCCTCCTCTGCTCTTTGCCACCTGCAAGAGCTCTTGGCCAGGCCACTTCTCTGCACGGTGATGCGGTGAACACCTGATCAGCTGCAGCAAGAAGTTAATCCTGCAGTGTGGGCTGCACAAAAGTGCAGGAGGAAGCTTTTTCTGCAGCTCTGGGCTGCACAATGGTGCAAGAGGTGCTAAATAATTTAATTTTTTAAATTTTAAATAAAAATTCTATGCCTATCTTGCAGCTCATCCATCAGCCATTTGTGTGTCATGTCCAATCTTATTTGGAAAAAGCACGATAGGGCGAGTCTGCGATAAATAAACCGTGAAGTAGCAAGGGACTACTATACTCTGTCTTAATACGGGTGACTTTCATTCCTCTTCTTTCAAGTGCACACCTCCACCTCTCCAAGTTCTCTTCCACCTGTTCCCTGTTCTCACCACAGATCACAATGTCATCTGCAAACGTCAGAGGCTGGTAAGGCGGAAGTGAGTCATGTGGTTGGCCGGGAGGCCGTCTATCAGACTGGAGTATGTCGGGCGGGCGGCCGGGAGGCCGTCCATGAGGCAGACGTTGGGCGGCCGGGCGGCCGTCCCTCAGGCAAGAGCACATCGGGCAAACGAGGAGTTAGTCTGGACCCCCGCAGTGGAGCAGGCAGTAACAGAGTCCGTCTGGACCCCCGCAGCTGAGCAGGCAGGAGCGGAGTCCGTCTGGACCCCCTGTGGCTGAGCATGTAGGAGCGGAGTCCGTCTGGATCCCCGCGGTTGAGCAAGCTGGAGCGGAGTCCGTCTGGACCCCCGCAGCTGAGCAGGCAGGAGCGGAGTCCGTCTGGACCTCCACGGCTGAGCAGGCAAGAGCGGAGTCCGTCTGGATCCCCGCGGCTGAGCAGGCAGGAGCGGAGTCTGTCTGGACCCTCACGGCTGATGCAGGCTGAGGCCTGGTAGCTGGTGCTGCAGGTTGCTTGCTGGTTATGGCTGCTGGTTGAGCTGCTGCTGCCATTTCAGGGTTGGCTGCTGCTGCAGTTTCAGGGCTGGTTGCTACTGCAGTTTCAGGGCTTGTTGCTGTAGGTTCTGGAACAGGGACCGGTTCAGAGTTTACCGTATTTTCCGTTGTATAGGTCGCACCGTTGTATAGGTCGCAGTGTCTAATATTTATCAACAAACTGGAAAAATCCATAAATAGGTTGCACCGGTGTATAGGTCGCACCGGTGTATAGGTTGCACCGGTCGCACCGGTGTATAGGTCGCACCTAGGTCGCACCTACATTTGTTAGCTGCCATTTTTGTAAGACTGTGTCTCACTTTAATTTTTGTCAATAAATTATTACAAATCAGCTTATTTCAAAATGTAAATACCACCAACATCATTAAAATTACCGGTAAACTACCGGTACAGACTCCTAAAAAAATGTTTGTTGGCTGCCTTTTTTGTAAAACTGTGTCTCACTTTGATATTTGTTAATAAATTATTACAAATCAGCTTATTTCAAAATGTAAATACCACCAACATCATTAAAATTAAACTACAGACTCCTAAAAAAATGTTTGTTGGCTGCCTTTTTTGTAAGACTGTGTCTCACTTTAATTTTTGTTAATAAATGACAAATCAGTTGCAGCTGAAGGTGATCTGCTCAGAGTTGCAGTTGCTGTGGAAACCAGTGCAGGATAGCTGCAGCATCTGGAGCATCTGGAGGTGGAGCTGACTGTGAGCTGAAAGATGCAGCATCTGGAGGTGCAGCTGACTGTGAGCTGAAAGATGCAGCATCTGGAGGTGCAGCTGACTGTGAGCTGAAAGATGCAGCATCTGGAGGTGCAGCTGACTGTGAGCTGAAAGATGCAGCATCTGGAGGTGCAGCTGACTGTGAGCTGAAAGATGCAGCATCTGGAGGTGCAGCTGACTGTGAGCTGAAAGATGCAGCATCTGGAGGTGCAGCTGACTGTGAGCTGAAAGATGCAGCATCTGGAGGTGCAGCTGACTGTGAGCTGAAAGATGCAGCATCTGGAGGTGCAGCTGACTGTGAGCTGAAAGATGCAGCATCTGGAGGTGCAGCTGATTGAAATGCACTTTGACAGTTACCGCTACACCCAAATAAATCTGTAAATAAAGCAGAATACCGGTACAGGCCTCTTTAGCGATCATAGCGGCCGAAACTGGTACTGCACTTGCACTGCCCCCTGGTGGCCGAAACTGGTACTGCACCATTTTATGCAACAGGGAAAAAGGGCCATAACTCAGCCAAAAATTGGTCTAAAAATATGGAAAAAAATCCATAAATAGGTCGCACCGGTGTATAGGTCGCAGGCCTTGAAAAAACAATAAAAAGGTGCGACCTATACACCGAAAAATACGGTAATGCCCCTTTTCCACTTGGTGGCGCGGGTCGGATGTGACGTCATATTTGCGTGCCAAACGCGCGTTGGACAGCATTTCCACCTCACAGATGCGCCGCGCCGCGCCAAGATTCCGGACTCATCTCAGAGCAGGGCTGAGGCTGGCTGGACCCAAACCGTGGGGAGGAGGCTGGACTGAGTTCGAGGAAGTGGCTGCCGCGAGGCAGCAAACACCGAAGGACTTTACAAGATTAACACGGTAAAAACAATTATTTGTATTTAAAATTATAGCAAAGATGTGTCTTAAGCTGAACTATTCCTTAATAAATTCACGTTGTGGTCAAAACGGCAGGATTTTAAAAAAGTAGTTTCGCCACGTGCACGCGCGCGCACGTGAGCCGGCTTTATTTCTATATAATGTAGCTAAATAAACGCTTTAAAAAATATATTTCATAGCTGACGTTATATCAAGAGGGTGCTTGAGCTGAACAGGTCCTTAATAATTTCACGTTGTGGTCAAATCAGCTGGATTTAACAAAGTAGGTCGACACGTGCACGTCACATGCACGCGCGGGTGGGGTCGATCGGCGTTCTTGTAGCTAAATAAAAGCTTAAAAAATATATTTCATAGCTGGCTTTATACCACGAGGGTTCCTCAGGTGAACAATTCCTTAATAATGTCACGTTGTGGTCAAATCTGCTGGATTTAAATTGATTTGTTTTGACTATTTCCAAACCTGTCACATCCATCCATCCATCCATCTTCTTCCGCTTATCCGGGGTCGGGTCGCGGGGGTAGCAGCCTAAGTAGGGAGGCCCAGACTTCCCTCTCCCCAGCCACTTGGAGCAGCTCCTCCGGGGGAATCCCAAGGCGTTCCCAGGCCAGCCGAGAAACATAGTCCCTCCAGCGCGTCCTGGGTCTTCCTCTGGGTCTCCTCCCGGTGGGACATGCCCGGAACACCTCACCAGGGAGGCGTCCAGGAGGCATCCTAACCAGATGCCCGAGCCACCTCAACTGGCTCCTCTCGATGTGGAGAAGCAGCGGCTCTACTCCGAGTCCCTCCCGGATGACTGAGCTTCTCACCCTATCTCTAAGGGAGAGTCCAGCCACCCTGCGGAGAAAACTCATTTCAGCCGCTTGTATCCGAGATCTTGTTCTTTCGGTCATAACCCAAAGCTCATGACCATAGATGAGGGTGGGAACGTAGATCGATCGGTAAATTGAGAGCTTTGCCTTTTGACTCAGCTCTCTCTTCACCACGACAGACCGGTACAGCGCCCGCTTCACTGCGGACGCTGCACCTATCCGCCTATCGATCTCACGCTCCAGTTTTCCCTCATTCGTGAACAAGATCCCGAGATACTTAAACTCCTCCACTTGGGGCAGGACCTCCTCCCCGACCCGGAGAGGGCATGCTACCCTTTTCCGGCTCAAGACCATGGCCTCGGATTTGGAGGAACTGATCCTCATCCCGGCCGCATCACACTCGGCTGCAAACCGCTCCAGTGAAAGTTGTAAATCACGAACTGATGAAGCCAGTAGGACCACATCATCTGCAAAAAACAGAGAAGCGATTCTAAGGTCACCAAAACAGATCCTCTCAACACCGAGCCTGACTTACTGCCGGCAATGCGGACCAAGCTCTGACACGGTCGTACAGGGACCTAACAGCCCATATCAATGGGCCTGGTACCCCATACTCCCGGAGTACCCCCCACAGAACCCCCCGAGGGACGCGGTCGAATGCCTTCTCCAAGTCCACAAAGCACATGTAAACTGGTTGGGCAAACTCCCACGCACCCTCCAGGACCCTGTTGAGGGTGTAGAGCTGGTCCAGTGTTCCACGACCAGGACGAAAACCACACTGCTCCTCCTGAATCCGAGGTTCGACTATCCGACGGACCCTCCTCTCCAGAACCCCTGAATAGACCTTACCAGGGAGGCTTAAGAGTGTGATCCCCCTATAGTTGGAACACACCCTACGGTCCCCCTTTTTGAATAGGGGAACCACCACCCCAGTCTGCCAATCCAAGGGAACTGCCCCCGATGTCCACGCGATATTGCAGAGTCGCGTAAGCCAACACAACCCTACAACATCCAGAGCCCTAAGGAACTCCGGGCGAATCTCATCCACCCCCGGAGCCTTGCCACCGCAGAGCTTTTTAACCACCTCGGCGACCTCAGCACCAGAGATCGGAGAACCCGACCCAAAGTCCCCAGGCTCCGCTTCCTCAGTGGAAGACGTGCCAGTAGGATTGAGGAGGTCTTCGAAGTATTCCGCCCACCGACTCACAACATCCCGAGTTGAGGTCAGTAGCACGCCACCCCCACCATAAATGGTGTTGGTCGCGTACCTCTTTCCCCCCCTGAGACGCCGGATGGTGGACCAGAATCGCCTCGAAGCCGTACGGAAGTCATTCTCCATGGCCTCTCCGAACTCCTCCCACGCCCGAGTTTTTGCCTCAGCAACCACCCGAGCCGCATGCCGCTTGGACTGCCGGTACCTATCAGCTGCTTCCGGGGTCCCACAAGCCAAAAAGGCCCAATAGGACTCCTTCTTCAGCCTGACAGCATCCCTCACTGCCGGTGTCCACCACCGGGTTCGAGGGTTGCCACCACGACAAGCACCAACAACCTTGCGGCCACAGCTCCGATAAGCTGCCTCGACAATAGAGGCGCGGAACACGGCCCACTCGGACTCCATGTCCCCCGCCTCCCTCGGAACGTGTTCAAAGCTCTCCCGGAGGTGGGAGTTAAAGCTCCGTCTTACGGGAGACTCTGCCAGACGTTCCCAGCAGACCCTCACAATACGTTTGGGTCTGCCAGGTCTGACCGGCATCCTCCCCCACCATCGGAGCCAACTCACCACCAGGTAGTGGTCAGTTGACAGCTCCGCCCCTCTCTTCACCCGAGTGTCCAAGACATGCGGCCGCAGATCAGATGAGACGACAACAAAGTCGATCATCGAACTGCGACCTAGGGTGTCCTGGTGCCAAGAGCACATATGGACACCCTTATGCTTGAACATGGTGTTCGTTATGGACAATCCATGACGAGCACAGAAGTCCAATAACAGAACACCACTCTGGTTCAGATCAGGGGGGCCGTTCCTCCCAACCACACCCCTCCAGGTCTCACTGTCATTGCCCACGTGAGCGTTGAAGTCCCCCAGTAGAACAAGGGAGTCCCCAGGAGGCGCACTCTCCAATACCCCCTCCAAGGACTCCAAAAAGGGTGGGTAGTCTGAGCTGCCGTTTGGTGCATAGGCACAAACAACAGTCAGAGCCCGTCCCCCCACACGTAGGCGAAGGGAGGCTACCCTCTCGTTCACCGGGGTGAACCCCAACGTACAGGCACCAAGATGGGGGGCAACCAGTATGCCCACTCCTGCTCGGCGCCTCTCACCAGGGGCAACTCCAGAGTGGAAGAGTGTCCAACCCCTCTCAAGGAAACTGGTTCCAGAGCCAGAGCCATGCGTTGAGGTGAGTCCGACTATTTCTAGTCGGAAACTCTCAACCTCACACACTAGCTCAGGCTCCTTCCCCACCAGAGAGGTGACATTCCATGTCCCAATGGCCAGCTTCTGTAGCCGAGGATCAGACCGCCAGGGTCCCCGCCCTCGGCCACCACCCATCTCACATTGCACCCGACCCCTTTGGCCCCTCCCACAGGTGGTGAGCCCATGGGAAGGGGGACCCACGTCTCCTCTTCGGGCTGTGCCCGGCCGGGCTCCATGGGTAAAAGCCCGGCCACCAGGCGCTCGCCAGCGTGCCCCACCTCCGGGCCTGGCTCCAGAGTGGGGCCCCGGTGACCCGCGTCCGGGCGAGGGAAAACTTAGTCCATTAAT
This sequence comes from Garcialebias charrua, assembly GCA_038048925.1. NCBI lineage: Eukaryota > Metazoa > Chordata > Actinopteri > Cyprinodontiformes > Rivulidae > Garcialebias > Garcialebias charrua. The sequence continues at coordinate 13,421 of JBBPBX010066349.1, read as the reverse complement.
TGTACTCATCATAGGGGTTTTTGGGCTGCACTTTGTCTGATCCCTCACCTAGGACCTGTCTGCCTTGGGTGACCCTTCTAGGGGCATGAAGCCCCTGACAGCATAGCTCCTAGGATCATTGGGACACTCAAACCCCTCCACCACGGTAAGGTGGCAGCCCAGGGAGGGGCTGGATTTAAATTGATTTGTTTTGACTAATTCCAAACCTGTCACATGTGCTACGAAAATAAATTATTAAAAAATCGAATTTTAATTCAAATAACTCCAACAGCTTACAGTGTGTACATGAACATCTTGTGATTACACTCTGTTGGTTTGAAAAATATCTGCTTTGTGGTTTCTGAGATATAAGATATGTGTTAAATACTAGTACAAAAAATATAAGCTAGGTCGACACACTTATGTCTATAAAAAAATCGAATTTTAATTCAAATAACTCCAACAGCTTACAGTGTGTACATGAACATGTTGTGATTTCACTGTTTTAGTTTGAAAAATATCTGCTTTGTGGTTTCTGAGATATTTGATATATGTATATATATCTTATATATATCTTATAAAATATATCTACATATAAAACCGTTTCTAGACTGAATTACCGGTAACCATGTTTTTCTTTTTTTACAGTTAAGAGGAAGAAGTCAACACCAGAATTTATCAACTTGTGTCTTCTGGAGGAAGCCCATGAGACAACGGGAAAAAAATCATTTAGGTGGATGCAGTATTTATTTTTGTGCTTTTTTCACTTCTTAGTTTTCATAATAAACATTTTATTTCTTAAGTGGTGTCATTGAACAATAATTTCCTAAACATATTTTACAATGTTAAGTGTGTACAGTATAGTGTTTGTTTAAAAACATACTGGAAGTTAAGAATATTTTCCATTTGCATTTGACCTTTAAAGAATCATAAGAAAAAGATTATTAGATTTGAACAGCCCTCCATCCATCCATCCATCCATCCTTCCTGATGTCGTGTCATGGGTAGTGCAGCAGCTTTTGCCAGGATGCACAAACGTCAACATGAACCCATCCATCCATCCTTCCTGATGTCGTGTCATGGGTAGTGCAGCAGCTTTTGCCAGGATGCACAAACGTCAACATGAACCCATCCATCCATCCATCCTTCCTGATGTCGGGTCGTGGGTGCAGCAGCTTTTCCAAGGATGCACAGACGTCAACATCAACCCCGATGAAGCTGTTCTTGGATGCCCAAACGAGTTTCCTGATCAACAAACATTTAATTATTAATACTTTGTTTTTACGTTTAAAGAAACACGCTTTTAATGTTTAAGGGACAGTTTAAACCAAATTATCCATTTGCATTTGACTTTGAATTATCCCTGACAAAATATTACCGTTTAAATTTAATGAAATACTAACCTTTAATATTACAGGGCCAATTGAAACCTAATTAATTCCTAATCTGTACCTTACTGTAAAAATAGTTTAACTGATTACAGGGCAGTGCGATCGATGTGTTAAGCAATGTTAACAGGAACCTTGTGCATATATGAGAATAATCTTTATTATAAAGAAACAAAATGGAAAACACATGGGTTTAAAACAAGCTGAAAAGTCTATAAAGTAAGATTAGAGCATTAAATAGCTCAAGGGACATTACCGCCAACAGGTGGTGAGACAAGGTCCTGCAGGGTGTTCTTCTTCTAACATTTAGTGGTGGCTAGTAAATTATTATTATTTTTTTTTCTTCTTCTTTCGGCTTTTTCCCCTGCGTTAGGGGTCACCACAGCGATCTAGTCGCACGAAGATTTGGCAGTTGTTTTTACGCCGGATGCCCTTCCTGACACAACCACAGACCACCGAGCAACCACAGCCCTCTGTGTGGAGCAGAGAGTTGCTATCTAGGGTTCCCGGGGGAGCAGATGGTGTGGGTTAAGGGCCTTGCTCAAGGACCCAGAGTGGGGCAAATGAGGGTGGAGACAAGTGTGGAGACAAGTGTGACCGCTTCACTTATCCCACCCACATCTTTGATGTTGTCGGTACCGGGGCTTGAACCGGCGACCTTCCGATCACAAGCGCACCTTCTTAACCTCTGCGCTACCACTCCCACCAAGTGGGAGTGGTAGTCAGTGGTGACTAGTAAATAGCTCGAGGTAACACTACCGCCACCACGTGGTAGGACGAGTGAGATTCTACACCCCGCCCACAGAAGGGCTGCAGTAGTGAATGGAGACAAACCTACATGTGAGCCGATCCGAACTGAACCAGACCGGACCAGACTGAGCCGCTCTGGGCCGAGCGAGTGGAAAAGGGGCATAAGACAGAGACTTCTGAGGCTGGTGATGGAATTGGTTCTGTGGTGGATAATTTTAGAGTCCTTATTCCAATTAAAAGCTGTTGATATTCAGGGAGCTGGGTCAGACCGGGTTGAGATCATAAAATCCTTTCAGCGAGAGAAAGCACAAAATCAGTACAGTCCAGGTTATTTTTAACAGAGGTGATTAAATTTTGTAAAGTCCGGTTTATTTGAGTGATTTCACTGGGTTGAAGCTGGTGTGTGTTGGAATTTGACGTAGGAGTGGTTCTAAGTGGGGATGAGGTGTCAGGTTTCGCTTTCACCGGCACTCTGGGAGGTGAGGCAACGTAATCTGACCCCCCAGAAGTGCCGGGACTGCCTCCAGGAAATTCAACTCCACCAAACCCAGTCAGATCTGTCGGATGTAACGAGCTGGGTGCCGTGGACCGCTTCCGGGTCCGTTTTCTACCGCCCCGGCGGTGACGCTGGGAAGTGGGGGAAGGAATGAAGCAGAGCTCGTCCTCTTGCTCCGCGTCCTCCCCCGACGTCCACCCCGAGTAGCCGAGCGGTGTTGGGGATGAAGAAAGGTTTGGCTTGTGCTCCCAATGTTTCTTATCGGGCAGAGACTTCCTTTCTTCATCCAGGACCAAGAGAGGCTAAGACAAGACTTCAATTGCCGAGCAGTGGCGATCTCGTGTTCGGATGGGTTCGGTTCTGAACCCGCCACACCGGATTACAGGCGCCCCCATCTATGGCTCGTTTCCGATAGGTGAGTACTTCTGAGGAGAACCCTACCCGCTGGGTTCTGTTGTGGTCGTCTCGTACTGTCAGGATTTGTTTCAGGCAGGTACAAACCCAATAGTGCAGGTAGGGACTCAGACTTAGAATTTACAAAAATAAATATTTTAAGAATAAGAAATTAAAGAGCTGGCGTGGTAGCATAAACTTTACAAAAACCATGGAACAGGATCAGGACAGGCAGGCAGGACAAGACAGGCAATACCCAACAACAAGACGACAAAGGACAACACACGTACACTGACTTATATATACACAGTAATTAAACTAAATCACAAACACCTAGACACATAGACAGGGAAACCAGAAGGTGTAGGGATGGGGACTGACCAACAGAGGGAGCCATCCTTACACATATGCCTTTTGCTTTGTCTTGGTCACCTCCCTCTTTGTTCTACATTGCATCTCATTCTCTCCACTCTTCAGTCCTCTCACAGTCATATTTCTTCTTAGCTAACATCTTTCTTTGAATATTTTCCTGCACTTCATTATTTCACTACCAGGTTTCCTTATCATCCATTCCCTGTCCAGATGACACACCAAGTATCTTCCTACCAGTCTCTCTAATTATTGTTGCTGTACTAGTCCAGTCATTTGGAAGCTCTTTCTTACTACCCAGAGCCTTTACCAGCTCCTCTCTCAATTTCTTACAACATTCTTATTTTCTTAGCTTCAACAATTTCATGAAATTGTAGAACCTCAATTGTAGAACATCAAATGTAGAACCACTAGACTGAGGAACAGCTTCTACCCTGAGGCTGTCAGACTCATGAATAAATAAATAATAAGAATAAACACTGCAAAATGTCACATCATGTTGATACTGATCTGTTTCTTGTTGCTGCGTTCATCTGTGACCATCTGCTCATAATGACTCATGTTCGTGCTGCTGTTTATAATGATGTTTTTCTACTACATTAGGGCTTAGTGTATTACTAGCTGATGTCTCTCTTAGTTAATCCTAGATGTTATTATTGTTTTTCTCTTGCATTTGTTGTTGGATGTAACTGGGACCCTGTGTACATAATCTCGTTTTCAACACATGTACTACATGCGGTGCAAATGACAATAAATTCTCTCTGACTCTGACTCTGATCTTCTTCTCTGATTTTCCTCTATTCCTCTTATTCAGAACGCCACACTCTCCCCTGCTACAACCTTACAGTCTCCAATCTCCCTCAGGTTTCCTCTTCTACACTGAATGTAGTCGACCTGCGTACTCCTTCCTCCACTCTTCACTATATTCCTCCCTCTTTTGGAAATAGGTGTTGACTATAGTCATTTCCATGACCTTGGAAAAATCCATCACCATCTGTCCTTCCTGGTTTCTTTCCTTGACACCAAACCTACCCATCACTTCCTCATCTCCTCTGTTTCCTTCACCAACATGTCCATTCAGGTTTGCTGTGATCACCACTCTCTCCTCCCTGGGGATACTCTATTACTTCATCCAGATCCTTCCAAAATGTATCTCTCTCCTCCACATCACATCCAACCTGTGGAGCATAACCACTGACAACGTTTAGCAGCAGACCTTCTACTTCTACCTTCAGACACAACACCCTATCTGACACTCTTTTCCCCTATACTACATTCTTTGCCTGCTTCAGGATCACCCCTACTCCATTTCTCTTTCTATCCACACCATGGTAAAACAGTTTAAACCCTGCTCTAATTCTGCAGTCATTGCTGCCCTTCCACTTGGTCTTTTGAACACATAAAACATCTGCTTTCCTTCTCCGCATCATGTCAGCCAGCTCTCTACCTTTGCCTGTCATTGTCCCCACATTAGAGTCTCTGGTGGAGATGAAGATCTTGGATGTGTCGTGTCTGAACAAAGTTAACAGAAATCATGATCAGATAGCTCTGTTCCTACAATACGTTCAGATTAAAACACTACCATCTACCTTTGTGTTGTAACCCTCAGTCCTACATTCTTAACGTTCCTCTTCTCCCTCTGTCTCCTGAAACGTTTCCCTCCTCGTGGTCTTTGACTAGCAGTAAGACAATTTATGTTGCACATTGTTTGTCAACAGCACCAATGGTGATCGTTGTTAACCCGGGCCTCGACCGATCCGGTATGGTTTCACTTTGATGAACTTGCATTAGAGTTTTGGTTAAAGTGTTTTACATCAGATGCCCTTCCTGACACAACCCTCACCATTTACCCGGGCTTGGAACTGGCACAAGAGATAAACTGGTTTGTGCTCCCTAGTGGATGGTTGTCATTTAACTTAGGAAATAACTGTTGGTAAAGTAATGTGTTTTTCCTTGCTTGTTACTGACTTCTATACTTCATGGTTTTGCCTTACTTTCCTTCCCTTGACCCTACAAGTACCTGCTGGTGCTTGCCAGGCCAGCACTGTGAATAAGAATTTGATCTTAGTGTTTATGCCTGGTTAAATAAAGGTGAAATGAAAGAGACAAAAGTTTCCATTGGGCACCTTAAGTAGTTTAGTATACAACAGTAGAATATTTGTGTTTATAAGTTTGAGTTCCATTTGTCTGCATAAATCAAATCATTAAAGAGCTACAAAATTGGTTTCATACCTTTGCAGCTGTAGGTCAGATGTTAGCTTCAGGTCTGGTTTAATACCTGAGCCATCAACCCCGGGTGAGTCAGGATTGGTGGAGCCACTGCTGAGCCGATCACTGCTTTCGTAACCAGATTCAGTTCTCTGAATGGTCCAGGTATCACTGCGCAGCAGAGTCTTGGGACAACCTTTGAGTTTGCTGCACTTCTGCTGGCCAGTTCTGCTCTCGGACTCGACAGAGCTGTGACTCTCAGTCTCGTGGCGCTGCTCATCCTCATAAATTGTCATCAAGCACTTCTGTTTGCGGCTCTCTCTGGTCCGACCGTGCTCCCGCTCGCCGTCTCTGCCGTGTTCGGTGCGCGGTTTCTCCTTGGGCGAGGACTTGCTACATTGCGTGTTCTCTTGTTGCTGCTGACGCCGCAACTCCAGTTCATTCAGGACCGTATCCACGTTCAGAACTTCCCGAATGGGTCTCCAAGTTGATTTGGACTTACTTTGGCCTCCTCTTTCCCATTGTTTGTGGGAGCACTCAGGATTATAGCGACCTGGGAAAGTGTTGATCCTCTGGTAATGTCCTCCACTCAGTGGCTCCTGAGGTCCTCGGCTTGAAAAGTTTGATGACTTTTCAGAATGAGAACAACTTTTAAGTTTTTCTACAGGAGGCCTCGTCCCATTCTCTGGTGGAGATGAAGATCTTGGATGTGTCGTGTCTGAACAAAGTTAACAGAAATCATGATCAGATTGCTCTGTTCCTACAATATGTTCAGATTAAAACACAACCATCTACCTTTGTGTTGTGATGGCTCTGGTTTTCGATGGCCCCGGTCCTTCTTGGATGTTTCTCCTGGTCGCTGTGAAGTCTCCATGAAAGGTTCCTGGAAGTTCTTAGGACCGCCAATGGAACGTTTCACTGAGGACAAGAAATATGTCGTATGATGGATGAGATGTTGATGATGAGAAGATAACTGGTTGATCCACTATGAGAAAGTGCTATTTATAAGACTGAGTTTGTTGCAGCGCCTCAGACTGAAGAAGTCTTTTGGATAAAAGATGACCTGACTCTACCTTGATAGATTTAAGTAACGATGAAAAAAAAAAACTAAATTACCAGTAAGTTTAATATTAATGTTTAATGGTAATGGGAGTGGATCTGGTAATTCAGAGCCGTTTCAGCTCTGGTTAAGATAGTTCAGTTGGTGCATTTTGATAAAAATCTCTTCTAAAACCTTAATAAAAGAATTCCTAACCTGATAAAATGGACAAAATGATCTATTTTTTTTTTAAACTTAAATTCCAAAGTGGAATATTTATCAAAAAAGTAAAATTCTCTACATTTTAGTGTGAGTAAAAATAAAATCTCTTGTTCATTGAGATCACACAGGTTTGAGATAAATAAATTAAATTATCTTGACCTTTTAGTACAAACTGGGTAAAGTTTGTAAACTAGTTAAAAATTTTTTTCAACTGTAGTGAAATTTTAAATACTGGAGTTATTTAAAAAAATCAGCAATTACTTTGGTCTTGGCCCTGCGTGGATGAGACATTAGCTCATCAGTCCTGTCAGAACTAATCTCCTTTCTTCCTAACTGAGGCGTTTCAAAGAGCTATCTACAACAGGTAAGATACTGATAGTTTTATTTCATTTATTTGTGCAGTTGGGAAGTGAACTTTCATGAACATGTTTGCCTTACACAACAATATAAATGTGCTGGAAATAACAACTGAATTAATCTTTTGTCTTTGGGCACATAGACGAAATATAAACATAATTCATAAATTCCGCCCACAAAACAAGTACCATACCATACCATACCAGCTTTATTTATAGAGCACTTTAAACACCTACAGGACCAAAGTGCTGTACACACAACAAAACAATCACAATCAAGTAATAAAATGATTAAAATAAATAAGAGTCACATAATAAAAGTTGAGGAATCATACAATCAGATAAAACAAGCGACTAAAATTATTAAAAGTCAACATCGCAGATGGTGTCATAGGCCAGGGAGAAGAGATGGGTTTTAAGAAGAGATTTAAAAACAGACAGGGAAGAGGCCTGTCTGATGTTCAAGGGAAGGTTGTTCCACAGTTTAGGAGCTGCCACAGCAAAAGCACGGTCTCCTCTGAGCTTGCGTTTTGTCTTTGGGACACTCAGGAGCAGCTGATCACATGACCTGAGGGATCGAGAGGGTGTGTATGGCTGCAGCAACTCGGACAGATAGGGCGGGGCAAGACCATTTTGCGCTTTAAAAGCAAATAAAAGAACTTTAAAATGAATCCTGGAATGTACGGGCAGCCAGTGCAGGGAGGTTAAAACAGGAGTAATGTGGTCAAACTTTCGTGTGCCAGTTAAAAGTCGTGCAGCAGCGTTCTGTACCCTCTGAAGCTGAGAGATACACGAATCACTGATTCCTATATACAACAATTAATTAAAGAAAGGAACAATAAACATCAACTGAATAGTAAAAACAGGTTTATTTATAAGTAACTATTATTGATTTGCTCAAAGCTAAAGTTTAAGTTATTTAAAATTAAATAATCTTCCCATCTTCTGACCCATTCTGGTAATTTGTTTCAGAAATGAGTTCCTTTTGGTCGCCGTCCTGCTAAAACATGCCACTCTCGTTTGAGACCTGGTTTGTTGGTGGAGGGGCATTGAAAAACTTAAAACAAGATGCTAATCAGTAAACATTTGGTCATAAACTTTACAGAACCACACTTCAAAAGAGCTGAACTATCACTTTAACTGTTAATTGTCAAGGTTCAGTTCTATTTCATGCAAGCTGCCGCCCTTTAAGCCACGCCCTAGTGGGTTTATCCCTGCGCTTCGTGCCAATCACTGAAGACTTCTAGTCCAAGCCCACCTGCCGTGGGCCCCGCCTCGGTCTGCTATTTATTCTGCTGCTGACCGAGAATCGACTCCCAATTTTTTTTTCACGCTGATGATCGAAGATTTCTATTACTTTCATGGCTTCCAGAAGATCTATCAAGAAGTGCTCAGGATGCAACCCTGGCTTCATGCTGCAGGCCGACATGCATCCTGTCTGCGAGACTTGTCTCAGAGCAGACCATGCACAGCAGGCTATGATTCAGCCACCCGAGTGTCTCGCATACCAGCTCTTGCCTGAGGACGAGAGGCAGCGCCGGTTCGACCTTGTTGTCCGGGCGGCAACGGAGGCACAGCCGTTGGTGGTCGCTCCGTCCCCCCCTGTGGCTCTTGGAGACGGCGGATTGCGCGTCCACGGGGGTAGCTAGTCCAGGACCAGTCCTTTCCCCTGGTCCCGCCGCTGGAGCAGAGCTTGTCCGCGTTTTTTGGACTGAAAGCCGCAAAACATGTGGGGATGCCCGCAACACCACCCGCACCTGCAGATCAGTTTGCCACGAAGATGCAGGACCGCATCCACAGGTGTGCTTCGCAGGTTGGTGCCACGGCAAACAACAATGCACTCCTGGCGCTCAGAGTCGGGCGGGAGCCGATGCACGAGAAGGAAGGAGCAGCTCTCGACGCGATCACCAACCTGTGCGGGGCACTGGCGACCTGCTCTGCACGGATCTCAGCGTGGGCCACACTGCTCCAACGACAAGTGTGGCTCAAGCTATCTCCCTCCATCTCGGAGGAAGTGAAACGTCAGCTCCTAGAGGGGCCAATCTCAACACAACGTCTGTTCGGTGAGCACTACCAGGCCATGTTTGAGCAGCTGCGCTCATCCACGGACATACTCGAGCAGGTGAGAAAACAAGTTGCATCGCCTCGGACAGACCCTCGTGCTGCACGCGGACTGGTGCGCCCTAGGGAGCAGAGCAGGGCGTACCGCAGCATACAGAGATTTTCATCCCCGTCACAGACCTTCGCTGTGCCGCAGACCCAATCTCCGTCCAGAGGACACCCGGCTCACGATTACCAGCGGGTCGGGAGCTCCAGAGGAAGCGGTCGCCAGCAGACCTCATGGGCCAGCCAACACCAGGGTGCAAAGAGGGACATGATAAAAAAATGACGGTGTGAAGGGGATATGTTTAACAGTTTTTTGATGTCTGAAAATAAATAATCTGTCTTTGAAAACAGTGTTTTTTATTCAGACATGCTGGTTGCCTCTTTTCCGAGGTCCGTAAACGCATCTCCAGGTTCGTGCAGTACAAACAAAGCAAATTCCTTCACACAAAGCCAAGCTACAAGTGGTTTCGATGTTCCCCCTGTAACCACTCCAGCCCCGACTCCCCACACGAAGACGGGAGCATGCGTAC
>JBBPBX010066348.1:5754-19693 GCA_038048925.1 Garcialebias charrua | reverse complement strand
CATGCACTTCCTGTATACCTGCGTGAAGATGCCTCCAAGTTCTTCATGACCTGTAATGTAAGTAATACTGTGCTATCCATTCCAGAGGACTATTCCAGAAAGGAGGTTCAGCAAACCTTGACTTTTTTCGATTACTTACTGCAATCTTCATCAGAAGTCACGTGGTGTAACTGTGACGTGTCTCCCAGCTGATTTTAACCAAGCAAAAATCAGCTGGCAGACTTCCTGCCATTTGCTGGAAGTAATCCAAATGTGAAGGTACTAACAAACAGCACTGGTCTGATGAAAACAAAACTTTAACTACACTCTGAACTCTGAGTTGATGTGTTATCCCTCCAGAAAATGTTTGCTTCCTGTTGTTCCCCTGTTGCCATGGTGAATCACAGTAACGGAGCTATGTTGATGGTGGCTTTTTACTAGTCGTTAGGCAGGAGCTCAACTCAAAGTCAATTTAACAAATTCCAGGGTTCCCACGGGTCCTTAAAGTCTTAGATTTTCTTTGAAAATGTTAATTTCTTAAAAAGTCTTAAATTCACTGAAAATGTAGCTTTAGGTATTAAAGTAGATTAGGGTAAAGTACTGATAGATAAAAGGAGATCAATGAAAATAATGTTTGACTCTGTTTACAGCGGATATGTAGCTTCAATTTGTTTTAGAAGTAAACATAACAAAATAATCCAACTTCTCTTCCTACACGCTGCAGAACTGATGTGCAACGATACAAATAACAATAATTTAGTTGTCAAAACGCCTAATTTCCCAAAATCTAGCCTGCAACAGTTATTTGAGGGATGTGAAAGATAAGTGTGAAACAAACATAAAATATAAGCATATGTAAAGACAATGGTTTAAACATGTAGCTAAGTTGCAGTCTAAGTCCTAGGTGCTAAGTGACAGTAATGTCTAGACATCATTAGCATAATTAGTGTAGTAAACTTGAAGGAATGAACTCATTCTTGTATTTGTGTTTTGTAGGCAGCAGATGGTCCAGACCTCACTGACACTCCGGTGGCTCTTCTGACAGTCGTCCCAGATGACACTACTGATGCAGCCATGTTCAGCCCTGAGAGCATCTTTATTGTCGTGGAGGATGAAATGATTGCGAGTGGTCCCACAAATCTGGCTGACTCATTTGTCCTGCTCCTTGGGTACATCTAACGTAACTAACGAAACGACTGTTCAGTTCATGCACTATACACGTTTAAAGATCCACTGACATCTTCTTTGAACTTTGCATGAAATGTCACAAGATATATATCTTGTATCATTCAACTATGTTCGTTTTTGCAAACAAAATGATAAATTAATGAAAATTCCTTTCAAAGTGAGTTTAAAATTAAAAACCATGTTTCTGCACGGGACGTCTGACTACACGCGAATGCAACATCTGTGACGTAGGAGAAAGAACCTTCAGTCTGCGTCCGCTAGGATAACATATTGTATTCTCTGCCAGATCGCCTTTTTTTGTATAACTTGAAAATTGCCGGTACGTTGTGTCGCATTTGAGTGTTCTAATATCATCAGTGAACAAGTGAGCCTTTTCACTTTCCCAAAAGATGTAAACCTTTGTCAAGTATGGAATAAATAAAGCTGCCCCCCCTCGGAGATCCCTCGCTTCCTGAAAAGGTAAGAGTCAAATAAATACGGGTGCAGACCTAAATTAGAACCTGCTGTTTCTGCTCATCTAACTTGCTCCTTCCAAAACTGAAGACAAATCGCTCAAATCTTCACTTAGATTGATAATTTTGTTGTTTTATTTCTTGTCCGCCATAAATATTTAAAAGGGGCGTTCTAAAGACGGTCTTTCTCCTACGTCAAATGTTGCATTCGCGTGTAGTCGGAATGGATGTCCCGTGAAGAAACACGGTTTTTAATTTTAAACTCACTTTGAAAGGAATTTTCATTAATTTATCATTTTGTTCGCAAAAACGAACATAGTTGAATGATACAAGATATATATCTTGTAACATTTTATGCAAAGTTCAAATATGTCAGTGGACCTTTAAAGTGTATGTGACATCATCTTTCTACTTTGCATAAAATGTTACAAGATATATATCTTGTAACATTCAACTATGTTCGTTTTTGTAACAAAAGGATAAATTAATGAAAATTCCTTTCAAAGTGAGTTTAAAATTAAAAACCGGGTTTCTTCACGGGACATCCGACTACAATGGAGCCAAGATGGTCTAGTGGCAGGGCTTTTGACTACGGATCCGAAGGTCGCGGGTTCGCGCCCCGGCCACTACCCAGCTTGGGGTGTCTATGAGTGCACACCTATTTCTCCAGCTCCCCGGGCGCTTTCGGGCTGCTCACTGCACCACCTGGTAGGTGGTTGGGTTAAATGCAGAGACGAATTTCGTCTGTGTATGGGAACATACGCAGATGACAGGAATAGACATTATTATTATTATTATTATCTGTGACATAGGAAGGAGGAAGTCTTTAGAACACCCCTTTTTAAATATTCATGGCGGACAAGAAATAAAACAACAAAATTATCAATCTAAGTGAAGATTTGAGCGATTTTTCTTCAGTTTAGGAAGCAGCAAGTTAGATGAGCAGAAACAGCAGGTTCTAATTTAGCTCTGCACACACATTTAATTGACTCTTACCTTTTCAGGAAGCGAGGGATCTCCGAGGGGGGCAGCTTTATTTATTCCATACTTGACAAAGGTTTACATCTTTTGGGAAAGTGAAAAGGCTCACTTGTTCACTGATGATATTAGAACACCCAAATGTGACACAACGTATGGTACCTGCATTTTTCAAGTTATAAAAAAAAAAGGCGATCTGGCAGAGAATACGTTATGAGTTATCCTAGCACGCAGACTGAAGGTTCCTTCTCCTACGTCACAGGTGTTGCATTCACGTGTAGTCGGACGTCCCGTGAAGAAACACGGTTTTTAATTTTAAACTCACTTTGAAAGGAATTTTCATTAATTTATCATTTTGTTTGCAAAAACGAACATAGTTGAATGATACAAGATATATATCTTGTGACATTTTATGCAAAGTTCAAAGATGATGTCAGTGGATTTAAGGTTCTGTTAACGCTTACCTTGATGCAGTACCTGATGTTGCCAGTTGACGTAAGGCACAGTTGAAACAACTACAGTACAGTACTTTATTTTAATGTTGTTTTTTTTTAGTTTCCTTAAGTGCCTTAATGTTTTTAAACAGTGTTAAATGGCAGCACATTGTAAATGTTGTTGTTGTTGAGGATGGATTATACTTATACTTGTTAATACATAAATATAACCACATTGGCGTATTGCTCAAAGTTTATGCACTAAAATAACTTGTGGGAAACGACTGTTCAGTTCATGCACTATACACGTTTAAGATTCTGTTGCCTAATGCCTACCTTGATGCAGTACCTGATGTTGCCAGTTGAAGTAAGGCACAACAACTACAGTACATAATGTTTTTTTTTAAAGTTTCCTTAAGTGCCTAAATGTTTTTAAACCGTGTTAAATTGCAGCACATTGAGGATGGATTATATTTACTGTATAAGCTAGAGTTTTAATCCTTTGAGTTTTTCTCTTAAGGTGCTGGAGCCATCTCCTTTTTCGTTTGTTTTAATTTATGACTGTATACTGTATATATATTTAATAAAATAATTTGTTTAAAAAATTGAGTATTTCATGGGTCAATTTTGAGTAAATATTTCCCAGATTATGAGCTGAGTAATATAGAAAATTTTAAGTTTATTTCAAGCCGTATTTGAGTTGAAAATTATAAAAAATTTGAGTGTATTTCAAGTATATATGAGCTGAAATTTTTGAAAATTTTAAGTGAAGTACTCCATAATTATAAGTTGAAAATTATAAAAAATTTGAGTGTATTTCAAGTATATATGAGCTGAAATTTTTGAAAATTTTAAGTGAAGTACTCCATAATTATAAGTTGAGAAATATCAAGATTTTTAAGTTAATGTTGAGATAATTTAAGACAACTGCACATGCAATTTTTAATTTGTATAAACTTAAAAATTTTAAAAACATCACTCAATTTTTATTATGTAATCTGTTACAAAAAAACTTTTGAGTTCTGTGAACTTATTAGGGTTTACAGTGTTGACTTTTGGCAAAAAAAAAAAAATAAAACTCCAGATAAGGGATTAAGAAGGGGAAATTAATACATTTGTGTCATTTATAAAACAGTCCTGCATCGCTTTGCATCGCTTTGAATGAGAACATGCGGCTGCTCGCTGGCTGCGCGCTGGGACAGGTGGGGGCATTTCCTTATCAGCGGAGGGAGAGGAGAGAGGAGGAGGGAGCGAACACTTGACTTTTGGCCAAAAAAACAAAAGAAAACTCCAGATAAGGGATTAAGAAGGGGAGATTAATACATTTGTGTCATTTATAAAACAGTCCTGCATCGCTTTGCATCGCTTTGAATGAGAACATGCGGCTGCTCGCTGGCTGCGCTGGGACAGGTGGGGGCGTGGGTTAGGGGCCAAAAACTCCGTCCCTTCTGTTCTCTGATTGGTCCGGTCAAAAATCTACCGGAGAAATCGTTGTCAATGGGAGAAGTCCCAGACTGAGCAGTGAAGGGAAATGAGAATTGAGCGGAGCTGCGTAGGAATGGCGAGGGCCAGGCTATCCCATACCGGGAGTCGAACCCGGGCCTGGGTGAAATCCAGGAATCCTAACCGATGGACCATATGGGATTTTATTTTTTATTTTATTTTTTGGTCAGATTGCTTTTTTTTTTTTTTAAGAAAACCTTCAAGGAAAGTGAAAGCTGAACCGACACACAAACACAATAGTAACGAACCCACACCACCACCCCCCACCCTCGCGCGTCCCAAACCGTATCCCTCCCCGCCACACCCACCGAAGAGAGGGAAGGGGGGGTCAGCGGGACGCCTCGCGACACGCACGAGGGTTAACAGAGGAAGAGGTCTCAGATTCCAACTTTCAAAAATGTATAATGCAGCTTTAGGACTGATTCCCAGACAATTTTCACACTTGATGGGAACAGAGGAGCCTCATCTGTGAATTAGACTAACAAAGACCTTAAAGGTAAGGTACACTATGTAACTTTGTAATGCAGTCTGTAACTTTTCTAACAATATATTTTTAACATATTTCTTCACTCTGTCACTATCTACTGACAGACTGATGTTAGACAAAGTAATCTCTGAAAAAAACTATAGTCCCCTTGCTTCTCCTACTGTTAAGGTGTGAGGTATGATTTGTCAATCTACATAGGTATATGTGTATCTTATCTCAGCCTTTAAAACCTGAACCCACTCTCTGCTCTTTGAATTGATAAAGCTCCTCGGATGAAGAGCGAAACGTCTTCTGTTACAAATAAAGTCCTGTTGTTTCTGTATTGAACGTTTTTTGATTTTATCATGTCCTGGATGACTGAGAATCTTCACCAGCATTTTGGAACTTTGTTTTTGTAATGCTTTAACTGTGGTGTGTATTAAAATCCTCTTTAAACTAAGGTGAAGTCTCCTGCGAGTTGCCTGGTCCGGTCTACGAACGCGCAGAAGGGAAGACCCCTTCAACACCGGTGAAAACCCATGCATGCACGGAGAGAACATGCAAACTCCACCCAGAAAGGTCCCTGTCCAGGATGTGACTCGGTGACCTTCTTGCTGAGAGGCAACTGTTCTGCCATCTGAGCCACCATGCTGCCCTTTTTTCTTTTCTTTTTTTTACCTGTAGGAGAAACCAGAGTGCCCGGAGAAAACCCACACATGCACGGAGAGAACATGCAAACTCCACCCAGAAAGGTCCCTGTCCAGGATGTGACCCGGTGACCTTCTTGCTGAGAGGCAACTGTTCTGCCATCTGAGCCACCATGCTGCCATTTTTTCTTTCTTTTTTTTACCTGTAGGAGAAACCAGAGTGCCCGGAGAAAACCCACACATGCACGGAGAGAACATGCAAACTCCACACAGAAAGGCCCCTGGCAGGATTCCATCCGGCGACCTTCACGCTGAGAGGTGGCAGCGCTACCAACTCATCCCCGACATCGCCCTAAGCTAACGTGTTTTTTTGTTGTTGAAAAACCGGAGTGCCCAGAGAAAAAAAACACACATGCACAGACAGAACATGCAAACTCCACACAAAAAGGTTGCAGCACTGCCTAGTGGCGCACACCAGCCAAAAATGGTTCTCCATCATTCCAAGTGGTTCCTTTTCCTTTTCTTCTTTCCCCCAGGATTGTCGTCCTCAGCGTCGTCATCTCTCTGTCTCCTTGATGGTCCTGGCTGTGGCTCCTCCTCTTGCTTCTCCTCTGATGACCGACGTGATCTTTTGCCACTTTTTTCCTTTTCAGCCTCATCATCTTCTCGAGGTCTTTTTCTAGATGATCCTGGCTGTGGCTCTTCCTCTGGTGTCTCTTCTGACAACAGACGTGATATTTTGCTGCTGTTGTCAATTTCAGCCTCATCTTCTTCTCGAGGTCTTTTTCTCGATGTGCGGGGCAGTAGATCTTCCTCCTCAGCCTGATGTCTGGTTTTCCTCTTTTTAAAATGATGGAAGCCAGGATCACTCTCAGAGGACAAATCTGTGCTGCTCTCTACAGATTCATCCTCCTCTCTTGGTCGCTTGTGTGATACGTCAACTTTACAAGCTTCACTAACCCAAGCTTCATTGGCACAGTCGTCGTTTACATCAACGTCATTGTAAAAACCCTGAATGTTAGGATTGTCTTGATGGTCATTTTCATTTGTGTCGTCGTTAATGAAAATATTTTCAATGACCTCATCATTAAAGGCAATGTTGACAATGTTGTCCACGTTGTAATTTACCTCAATGACTTCCACATTTTCCGGTATTTGGTCGTTAATGAGTTCTTCATTGACAATGTTGTCCACGTTGTAATTTACATCAATGACTTCCACATTTTCCGGTATTTGGTCGTTAATGAGTTCTTCGTTTTCATCTTCGTCTTCCCCACCGTCGTCATCTGCTTCATTTGCATCCTCAGCCAGGCGGACCCTCTCCAGCAAGTGGTTGAAGTTCAGTCCTCCGCCAAGAACCAGCATAAAGTGGAGCCAGTCAAGCAACTCGTTCTCTCCGTCTCCACTTTCTGGGTTCTGCCGCTGAAGTAAAACAGTGTGAAGATTTGGGTGGTTTGGTCCGTTGTGAAGTCCGTCTCCTGTGTTCATTTTGACTCTTGAAGTGTTTTTCTGTCGATCTGAAATGAGGGAGCAAATTCCTGTGTCCAATTTAAAGACTTCTGAAAGACTGACTTCAAAGGTCTAACGCTTCCAGGTACCACCCCCCTCCATGACATCACTTCCTGTTACTTTAATACGTCATAGAAAGAGAGCGTGGCGACACTCTTTGAAGTTGTTGATAGGCGTGCCCAGAGCCATAGAGCCATATATGGCTCTGTGCGTGCCCACACACGTGACTGGTATTGCGCAATGCCGGGTTTTCCGACAGACCAGAGCTCAGATACTCCTGATCAAGAGCAAGATATAGATATATAAATAGCTGCGGTCGGAGTTGACCCCTATGAGGTGGAGAAATAAATTATGTCAGACAAAGGAACAACTTACCGATAAGTTACTCATACAGTTTTTTTGCTTTGTTTTGTTTTGCTTTTTGAATGCCCAGAGCAGGACCAGACTTAGATTTTTTAGATTGTTCTACCAGGATTATTGAGCATGCATCAGGGTTGTTTGTAAAAACTGTTTTTACATGAATTCCTTTTGGGATTTTTCTGAATTATTATTGCCTACCTGGCTGATCTTTGCCATTTAAATTGCTTGTTCAATAAAAAATAATCAAGTTCATCCAAAGACATTTATCTCTAGCAAAAGACCAAAATATGTACTTAAAATCTTTTTTTTTTTGTGTGACAGTGAATTTATTTTAAATGCACAAAAGCACAACAAAGTGACTCATCTCAAACATGTTATTGGCAGCTTTTAATTACTCAGCACATTAGTTTAAATGACAGTATTCCATATTTACACTGTAATAATTTTATAATACCTCTATACATGTACACAAACAAACTCATACTTAACAATTCACTGTTCATCAAACTCACCCCACCGCCCAAACAAAACAAAAAAAGATATAATAATTTTTTTTTCTCAAGTAAATGAAGTGGATGCAAATCAAAACAAGTTTAAAATATGAAATATGAATGCAGAAATAGAAGAAAAAGTTTGTTTATATAAGGTTGAACAAAGAAATACTGTTTCTTAAATAAAAAAAGCCTTTGAAAATGAAAAAAATTGATTAAGAGAAAGAGAATATAGCCAGCTACCTCTCATTTTGCATGAGGGAATAATAAAAAAAATACAAAAAAATTTGTATATGAACTTTGATCTATACACAAGAATCACACATTTACTCAGTTTGCATCTACATTAAGCTATTATTGTTTCCAGTCGAGTTAATTATCTAAAATTATTACTTAAAAAGATACACAAGGAGCTCTAACCCCCAATGAGCCTCACAGGAGAAAGAAGACATCTGTTGACTGCTTTTATAAAGGACGTGGCTACATTAGTTATATATTTTTGATGCTTAATTGTTCCAGTTTTGTTTTCAACCATGTAACATTTTACGTTTTACCTAATTAATTTGTCAGTTTTGTCCACCTTAAACACCCGCAGGCGCAGAGTGCATTTTACACCATCCACAGTGACAAAAACACCCCTCTAGACAAAAAAAAAAAAAACTAGATAAGTTGGGGTTCAGTGCATCTCTCTGCAACTGGGTTTAGGATTTTCTCAGCCAGAGGTCACAAGTACAGTAGTACAAGTAGGAAATAAAATCTTGAGCAGAATTATAATGAACACTGGGGCCCCCCAGGGCTGCATACTCAGTCCACTGCTTTTTGCCCTGCTAACACACAATTGTAATACAATTCATCCTATTAATCATATGGTGACATTTGCAGATGATATAACCTTGGGGGTCTCATCACTGCAGATGATGAATCTTGCTATAGGGAGGAGGTAAATCTGTTGATAAAATGGTGTAAGACAAACAATCTCTTGTTAAATATTAGCAAGATAAAAGAAATCATTATTGGCTTTCAAAAATGGCATAGCATCATCCATTATCCATTATAGAGGATGTTTTAGTGGAGAGGGTGAGCAGTTCCAAATTTTGGGGGGTATATGTCACTGAGGAGCTTTCTTGGACCATCAATACTACAGCATTAGTGAAGAAAGCTCAACAACACGTGTATTTTTTGTGCAAACTTAGACATACGGGGGCATCCACATTCGTTTTGAGAACTTTTTGGTACTATTGAGAACATTCGTTCCAGTGGCATTAGAGTGTGGGGTGGAAACTACACTGCTGTCTGTAGGAAGGAGCAAATTGTAAATGCAGCTGGGAAGATAACTGGCGTTCCACTTCCATCATTGCAAGATATTTACTCTAAGCGACTTACTTGCAGAGCAATCACAATAGTGAATGACGGAAATAATCCAGAACATTACGTGTTTTGAAGTTCTGCCTCCCGTGAAGAGGTACAGAAGCCTTTGTACACGCACTACCAGATTATCTCCCATGAGTTCTAGCTATCTAAGCTCTTGTAAATGAGTCCTCGAGGCTCAATGGGATTAACCTGCCTAAATAAAGGTTGAAAAAAAAAAGCTGTCTACTACAGTAGGCCTATATAAAAAGTTGTGTTTTAAAACTGCATATGGTATCTAGTTTGTGGGATTTTTTAAAAATATTTTTGTTTTTTATGGATTATGAGAAAAAATGTATTACTATTTGTTCTTATTTGTTGTGACGTGATGTTTGTAAGTTGGGGGATGGCGAGAAACGTAAGTTTGATTCTTTGTATGTCTACATATGATGAAATTGACAAAGTAGACTTTGACTCTTTGTAAAATGACATCAATTGACCACTAGGGGGCGGTAACTGAACGCAGAAATGACAGTGAATGGGAGAAAAGTTCATCTTTTTGATGCTTTGTCAACATCAACAAGACCACGTGAGTTATGGTTATAGCATCAACTAAATCTGAGTTTTTGTCTAGATGATGTGTTTTATTTATGTAATCCTGCATATGCCTCATAATTATATGTGTTTTCAATAATAAATCAATAGAGGAAACAGTAAGTTGTGTTTTTGGGAACCAGCTACACTGTAGAGCAGAACCCAAAGCTGCCGACTAGAAAAGGACACAAAGGAGGGCTCGACTAAACTCGATCTTCAACACCGACTTTCTTCTTCTCTCCTTTCTAGCACTGGATCTTACGAATGCTGCGTGAAATCCTCTTGAACTCGCGCTGGCCCTTTTGCCAGCGCTTCAGGGAGGTGATGACCAGAAGGCCTTCCACCTTCTGGCCCATGACCAGGTAGGCCGCGTTGATGTCGTTCATCTCCTCGCAGATGCACCTCAGTCCATCCTTCAGCCACAGCACCATCCTTTTCAGGTCCCGCTCTGTCACACCGTTCATCATGTAGATGGTCTTGCTCTTGGTCTCCGGCACAATTTTGGTGTCACCGTTGACATATGAAATCTCCTTTACTTTGATTTTCAGAGCTTGCGATGCACACAGGAGGGATTAAAAAGAAGAAGAAAAGAATGAGCAATCATCAACATAATTGCTTTTATTCTGTTATCTTGAATTAAACGGTTGTATCTCGTTGTTTTGAGGAAAGACGTGTTTGAGAAAATGGCACAATTAAACTGTCATCAAAACAACATGGGTTTTATTAAAGACAGTGAGAGAAATAAATTAATATCTCAAGTTATTATTATGAAAATACATTTCAAGGCAACTCCTCTCTTGGATTCCAACAAACAGAGGAAAACTAAGTTTTACTGGGATTTAAATATTTTTAATCCCCAACATCTTGTTGCAGTAATTCTTAAGTTTTCCCTTTCTGTCCCCCAAAACAACGCGTTTCAGAGACTTGAGGCCCCATCTATTGCTTGCCGAAGTACAAAACCACTTCTGATAATCCAAATAAGCCATTCATTTTTACAAACAACCTAAGAAATGTATCATTTTTATTTAGAAATATATTTGTAGAAATAATTTCAAGATCCCCACCTGTTTAGTGACCCACAGTAGGGTGCAGACCCTAACTTTGGGAACCATTGCTGGATTGGCTGTCTTGACATTTTGCCAGGAAACAGCTTTTGTGTTTAAACTTAAGAGGCAGCATCGATTCCAAAATATAACCAAGTGGTTTTGTTACATAGCTACCGTAGTTTTGGTATAAATTCATGAAACTTTGGCTGAAAACTAACCGGAAGTGCACTCATGTGTAGATTACTTTGTCTATTTTCTTATGGCATCATATCTTTATTGTGATTTTATGTTGTGTTATGTGCTATATGATGTTTGAATTATCGTATTTTCCAGTGTATAGGTCGCACCTTTTTATGCGTTTTTTTTCAAGGCCTGCGACCTATACACCGGTGCGACCTATATATGGCTTGTTATCACTTTCGGCGAAACAAATTTTTAAATCCAGCTCATTTCACAATTACGTTCATTTATTAAGGAAAAGTTCAGCTCAGACACATATTTGCTATAATTTTTATCAAACAAATAATTGTTTTTAAGTGTTAATCTTCTTAAAAGCCTTGCTGTGCGCTCCTGTGGCAGACATTTGCAGCAGAGCTAAACGTAGGTGCGACCTATACACCGGTGCGACCTATCTAGGGATTTTTCCAATCTATTGGTGATAATTGGACAATGCGACCTATACACAGGTGAGACCTATACACCAGAAAATACTGTATTCCCTGCTCTTTTGTTTTGTGGGATGTTTCTTGTTCTTACCTGCCTTAGGACAACGGATGAAAATTAGCTATTGTGCTAACTCCGACATATTTACATTGATGCTTACTGCTGTCATGTTGATTAATATGCATTGTCCTAATTTAAAATAAATAAATAAATAAAAATAATAAAAAGTGTATTAAAAAAAGACATGAAACTTTTTCAACTCAGTGTCTGAACCCTTTTATTAACAGGTCTCTCTTGTAAATAAATCTTGAGGCTCAAGTGAGGCTAACCTGTATAAATAAATGTTGAATGAATGAATGAATGCCCTTTGTGCCATCTAATAAATATATGCAATTTGATATGAAATGCACATACAACACACATTCGTCTTATTAAGTGTTGCCTGAATCATCCTTGCTGACCTCCTGGCAGGGCCGGCCCAAGGCATAAGCAAACTAAGCAGCTGCTTAGGGCCCGGGGCCACTAGGGGGCCCCCCAAAGTGCAATAGATTTTTTTTAGTAATGATTTCTATATGATTCTATTTAATATTTTAGGTTCAGCCTTTGCAAATTGTTGCATACATTTACATAGTTTTAAGAACTAATTATTCAACTTTAAATTTATTTATTTAAACCATTTTATGTGGTTTCATTGTTCATTTACATTATTTAAGTATTTCCTAGATATTTTTATTTTATTTTGTCTGGTTTTTGCACAATTTAATTTATGTTTATGTCTCCCAAGTTATTTTATCTGTTGTTTGTCGTTGATCTTGCTCTACAATTCATTTTTGAACATTGTGGCAGTTCTTTGGAGCCAAAGATAATAAACCAGATGACATTTTGGCTGTAAAATACATTGCATACTGGTGTTTTTTAGTTATTTATTTTTTCTTCCCCCCTTTTTTGTTACTTTTTGTATCACTATACACAGGATCATGTAAACAGGGCTGCAATATATCGAAAATTGAGGGCCGCAAAACAAATTTCGCTTCAGGCCCCATGGAGGCTTGGGCCGGCCCTGCCTCCATGGGGCCCCCTGGACCCCATCTGTGAGGCACTCACCGAAATCATTCTTGCACACGTTGTCAACGATTTCGTTGTCGTTTTCTTCTGTTTCTTTGCAAGCATCGCACACCCTGGGCACTGAAAGACAAATAAGTTGAGATGAACTTTAATTGAACACAAGCAGACCGTTATTTCCAAAGAGCGCGCTTGGAATCGCCTTTTACGCACAAGGTCCGGATGGTAAAAAATCACTCCAAATCAATTTTTTTTAAGAACCTCACCCTCTTTGGTGACAGGCACGACGTTCTCCGCGCTGGCAGGGGGTATGCACAGGTCGTTGTCCAGCGGGAAGCGCTCGCAGTCCAACATCTCTGGCCACGGGAAGCCGAACGCGTACATGACGGGCGCGCAGCCGCGCTTGACGCTCTCGCACAGGGACCTGCACGGCTGGATGGGCTCGTCCAGGTCGTCCAGGCACACGGGAGCGAACAACGAGCAGAGGAACTTCCTCGTGTCCGGGTGACATTGCTTCTGGACCAGAGGGATCCAAGAGGAAGCCTGCTGCAGGACTTCATCCATGGTTTCGTGTCCGAGCAGGTTGGGCAGGCGCATCTCCGCGTATTCTATGTCGTGGCAGAGCAGGAGGTTGGTGGGGATCTGCTTGCAGTTGTTCTTCTTGTAGAACAAGTCGTGCTGCTGGTCAAAGTTGTAGTGGATGGCGTGCGTGCAGGGGATTGATATCGCCCACAAAAGGGTCACGGTGGCGATGATGAAGCTCATTTTGTTTGTGCGTAAAAGTGACAAATAAAAAATCTTCAGGCTTTCCTGCGCAGCATGAGTCTGTCTGTGGTCACTGGTCCTGCTGCTGCTGGGAGTAGACCTCTTCTTCATCCAGACATCATGGGAGGAGGAGTCTGCAGCTTTTTTTTTCTTTTTTCATTCAGCACACTTGGTTTCCTGGTGTCAAGTGAACACGGAGACACATTTGTCTTCTCTGGCGCTCAAACGCTCAACTCTGCGACTTAATGATGTTTAATTGTGGCTCAGTGGTTTACTTTATTTTTATTTAATTTAAAAAAATAATAATTTTTGGACACATTTCCTCCATCTGTTCCTGCCCCGCATCACAGAATATGTCTGGCAGGTTTTCCTCATTACGCACAGAATCAGCAGAAACACACCCTGAGTGATCCATTTTGGAGCACTGTAAATAGTAGGGGGTGGATGGGTGTGTG
>JBBPBX010066347.1:0-14157 GCA_038048925.1 Garcialebias charrua | reverse complement strand
GCACACATGTGTATGCATGTATGTTTGTATGTAAGTAAATAAATAATTTACTTTACAGATGTCCCAAAACTCCAATGTTGCATGGAAGTTTTCAACAAAAAAATGAAAAATGGCCAACGGCATGACGTCATCCAGTAAATATTTTGGTTTTATATCAAAGATGATACGCATTTTGTTTTACCATTTTAACGATTCATTGTAATCGAGTATTTCCTCTCTTTTCTGTCCACAAAAGGTCATTTGAGGATTTAGAAAATTTTCTGGAGGAAACAAAAGTGAACGAGACAACATACATATCTGTCAACAATATTGTGGCTGCCCTGCATAAGCCCACTGGTGAATCCAAGCGTTTTGAGATTCATGCCAATGATAAAGAGGTAAAACATATTTATCATAATTTAATGATCTAAGCTTGTTGGAGGATTGGGTGTTGAAATGTTTAATAACAACATATTACTGCCATATTGCATGATAGGAGAGCAGGTTATTATTTAATGCAGAATGGATGCACACAGCATAACTATCAATAAACAGCTTACGGTAAAAAGCAGAGTTGTGAACACACTAATTAAAAGAAATCTTCTTTGAGCTGCATGAATTAACTGTATGACTTTGTCTTTTGACAAAGTCTTGTTTAGTCTTCTTTGGAATTAGTTACAAGAACTGTTTTTTGTTGCACAAACATGTTTTATCAATGCTATTTTTGTAGCACAGGTGCAGGCCAACAAATGCCTGAGTGTGATTTTACATGTATTTTTATTTACTGTTTCAGATTCTAACACAGGCAAAACCAAATATGGCTATGTCCAAGAGTACAGTGACAGCTTGCCTCCCAGGACAGCTGAATGCTGGAGAAAATAATACAGTTGTGTTCTGCATAATTCATCTTCCTAATAAGGTCAGAAATTTCTAGTTCTCTACATTAATCCCATCTGAAAACACACCTACACTCATTGGCATTCAACACAGACTGATCTGATTTAGTATTTCATTGTTTCTGACTGTGGTTTATCCGTTTATGTTTTTATTCCTTCAGGGTGATCTGATTTAGTATTTTTTTGTTTCAGATAATGTTTTGTGTTTTTATGTTTTTATTCCTGATGCTTAGTTATATCTTATTTTTATTTTACTTGATGCTATGATCTTTTTGTTAAGCACTTTGATAACAGTTCTTGTTTTAAATGTGCTATAGAAATAAATCTGACGACTTGACTTTATCAGGTCTGTCTTAGCATCTTCTGCAAAATAAGTACTTTTTTTGGGCTCAAATGTATTTCTTAAGTTACATATTAAAGTTTACAAAGAATGCAGGGAATTGAAATAAGAATTTGGGTTTTAAAATTAGTAGCTACATAACAGGATTGCATATACATAAAGTTATTGTATTTCAGTTTAAGATTTATATGAAGTTCTGCTACAAAGCCCTGTATGGGGGTTTGTTTAGAACATTGTACCAAACACCACCATACCATACCACTTGATTTATTAAGCACTTAAAACAGCAACAAGGCCAACCAAAGTGATGTACAGCAAAAACAAAACAAGCAGAAGACACGGGATAAAATACATAGATCCAAATAGATGAACATGAGAGAGAAAATGGCTAACGTTAAAGAATACGGACAAGTTAAAATCATCTCATAATTGTCAAAAGCCAGTGAATAAAAGTCAGTTTTCAATCGAGACTTAATGATAGAGGAAGCCTGTCTGACAGACAGTGGTAAGTCATTCCACAGTCTTGGACCTGCAACATCGAAGGTTGTCACTTCTGAGCTTAAAACAAGTGCATGGAACCAATGAAAGCATATGGTCTGCTAGCCTCAGTGAGCACTGTGGGACATATGGCTTCAGCAGATCAGCAAGATAGGAGGAGCCAGAACTGTTTAAAAACATACAAAAGGAGTTTTAAATTACTTTGACATTTCTTTTTTTTTTTTCATTTACCGTACTTTCCACCCTTTAAGTCACTCTGGCCTATATGTCGCATTAGTCCAATTATGTCCAATAAAGTGGAAAAATCCATAAACGTGTTGCACCTCCGTATACGTTGCATCTATTATGCGTCACCGCTGACGCATTGCTTATGTTACGCGTCACCGCAGTTGGCCACAGGAGCGTGCACGGTAGGACTTTAACAAGATTAACACTTAAAAACAATTATTTGTTTGTTGAAAATTATAGCAAAGATGTGTCTGAGCTGAACTTTTCCTTAATAAATGCACATAATGTTCAAATCAGCTGAATTAAAAAAAATTGTTTCGCAAAGTCGGTGCTGCGAAGCGTGCACGCGCAGCGAGCGGATACACTTAATTTCTTTAAAATTTAACAAGATTAACACCTAAAAAACATTTGTTTGCTGACATTATAGTAAAAGTGTTTCTGAGCTTAACTTTTCCTTAATAAATGCACATAATTGTTAAATCAGCTGGATTTAAATTGTTTCGCTTTGACTGTCTTCCAAACGGTCGTGCGCGCTGTGAAAATAAATTATAAATAAATCAAATTTTTGCTCAAACATCTCCTAAAGCTAATCATTTGTAAATGTCCATCTAGCGATTACTTTCTGTAAGTTTAATCAAAATCTGTCCTGTGGTTCTTGAGCTATTTTGCTAACAAACACTGAGGTAACAGTAGTTCAGACCTCCAGAGAGCAGGAGGGCGTGCTGCGACAGAGTGAGTCCGAGCAGAGGAGGCTTCTGTCGGACACATGAGGTGGGAACGGTCGGTGGACTCTCTGGAAGTGTCAGAGCTCCAGAGAGCAGGAGGCCGGGCTGCGACAGAGTGAGTCCGAGTAGATGAGGCTGCTGTCGGACACATGAGATGAGAACGGTCGGTGGACCCTAACGGCCGAAAGTGGTACTGCTCCATTTTTTTGTCCGAATGAATGGAAACGGTCATATCTCAGCCAAAAATTGGTCTAAAAACATGGGGAAAAAAACCTAAATATGTTGATTTGCCCTATAAGTTGCAGGACATGAAAATTAGTGGAAAAAAATTGTGACTTATAGGCCGGAAAATACAGTACCCTTTATTTATCCAGGTAGTTTCATTGAGTCACAAGCACTCATTTTCAAGAGAGATCTGTTTAAGGAGAAGATGGTGGAGGTTAAGGGCCTTGCTCAGGGACCCAGAAGCCGTTTTCGCATTGCACGGCCCTCAACGGCCCGGCCCGCTCCGCCCCGCCTTCTAACCCGGGTTCGGCATGTTCGCATTTTCCTTTTCCGCTCCGTGTCCGCCCTCGTTTTGGAACCATCTCCACCGAGGTTCTGATCGGGCCGAGCTCCCGGGCCCAGTTTGACGTCATGTACTGCTCAAATTTGATTTGTTGTTTGCAGCAGGGGCTGGACTCGTTCTAACAACAACCTCAGCGCGAGCTGAATTTCATTAAAATTTAACTACAAAAACCCCTAAAAAATTTGTTAGCTTAATTAGTTTTTCTGAGTTTAATTTTTGTTAATAACTGATTACAAATCAGCTTATGTTAGAGCGTAAATAACACGAAGCGCGCACCCATTTCCGCCTTTTAGCGCGAGCTGAATGTCATTAAAATATAACTAATATTGTCTAACTCTTGCGCGCAGCCAGGGTTTTAAAATATGACTAATAATCTCTAACTCCTACGCATAGCCAGAATGTTACGAGGGGTAATTCCTTAATAGGTAAAGTGGACTCCTGAAAAAACCAATCCGCCGCCGTGGCTCACAGGAAGCGCGCTCGGCTTTCCACTCTACATTTTATCTTGACCCGGGGAAGCGGGTTCGCTTCCTACCTGGTACAAGTTATTTTACGTTTGTCTTTTATTGGATAAAAAAAAAATAAGGAGTTTGTGTTAACCAAACAAACTCCTTTTTTATTTACTCCAATAAAAGACAAACGTAAAATAACTTGTACCAGGTGGGACGCGAACCCGCTTCCCCGGGTCAAGATAAAATGTAGAGTGGAAAGCCGAGCGCGCTTCCTGTGAGCCACGGCGGCGGATTGGTTTTTTTCAGGAGTCCACTTTACCTATAAAGGAATCACCCCTCTTAACATTCTGGCTACGCATAGGAGTTAGAGATTATTAGTTATATTTTAAAACCCTGGCTGCGCGCAAGAGTTAGACAATATTAGTTATATTTTAATGACATTCAGCTCGCGCTGAAAGGCGGAAATGCTCTGTATGGGTGAGCGCTTCGTGTTATTTACGTTCTAACATAAGCTGATTTGTAATCAGTTATTAACAAAAATTAAACTCAGAAACACTAATATATATATTCAGCTAACAAATATTTCTTAGCGGCATCTCCTCTCTTAAAACACTGTAAGCGCGCACACAAGAACACTCCACCCACGTCAAGAGAACACCCCACTCACTTCCAGAGAACTTCCCACCCACTTCAAGGTGGCTCTGCGGCCAATGCGTAATGAGCAGGGGCGGGCCAGACCGGGCTCTGGGCCAACCAGGGGCGGGCTGGGCCGTTGAGGGCTGTGCCGTGCGAAAACGAGAGTGGGGCGAATGAGGGTGGAGGTAGGTGTGGGTGTTTCACCTTTTCCACCCACATTTTGATGTTGATGGTACAGGGAGTTGAACCTGCGACTTTCCGATCACAGGCCCATTTTCTAACTCTGCGCCACCACTCCCCAACACCACTCCCACCACAATTAAAATAGCATGACTTCTGTCTTCTTCTTGTTAAAATGTAAGCAATGTAAAGCCATCCAGTCTCTGATGTCGGCCAGGCAGTCAAAAAGAGGTTGGATAGAATGTGTATCAGTGTGCTTCAGAGGGAAGTAAATGTGACAGTTATCAGAGTAGAAATGAAAAGGTATGCCATGTTTACAAAAAAATAGCACCTAGTGGCAGCAGGTATAAGTAAAAGAGATGATGATCAAGAATGGACTGCTGCCACATTCTCTGTTAAGACAGCCGGCCTGGCATTGGGGTGGATGATGCCATCATCTACCTCAGGCACCAAGCTCTGAACTACCAGGAGAATCCTGGAAGCACCGTGAGGATAATGTTGTTTGATTTCTCCAGTGCTTTCAACACCATCCAGCCAGGACATCTGCGGGACAAGCTGGAGTAATCAGGAGTGGATCACCACATGTCCCAGTGGATACTGGATTACCTCATTGGACGTCCACAGTATGTGAGGACACAGAGCTCTGACAGGCTGGTCTGCAGCACGGGGGTCCCACAGGGGCAAGGAACTGTGCTGGCTTCGTTCCTCTTCAACCTCTACACTGCAGACTTCACCATCAAATCCCCACACTGCCATCTGCAAAAGTTATCTGATGACTGCCATAGTCGGCCTCATCACAGGTGAGGACGACTCAGAGTACAGCAGCGGACTCAGGACTTTGTGGACTAATGCCAGCGGAACCACCTTCTGATCAACGCTGCTAAAACTAAGGAGCTGGTGGTGGATTTCCGCAGACACAGACCCACCTCACTGACCCTGGTGAACATCCAGGGAGTGCACATTGAGATTGTGGACTCTTGTAAGTACCTGGGTGTTCACGTGAACAATAAACTGGACTGGTCTCACAACACTGATGCACTTTACAAGAAGGATCAGAGCACACTCTACCTGCTGAGGAGACTGAGGTCTTTTGGTGTGCTGGGGGTGCTCAAACAAACAACGAAGGTGCTGCTACAGTTTGTTGTTGTTCTCAAGAGCTGCTTGGAGCCAGTTAAACCAGCTAAATTGATTTATAAATAATGAAAATAATATAATAATAACAATGGATCTATGAATCAGAAGGTGTTATACAGATATTCTTTATTGTCATTCACACCACGTGTGTTACATGTGGTGGAACGAAATTATGTGTACAAGCGTACCCCTGCAGGGCATGTACGCGCAAAGCTCAATCTTTACAACCGCATATGCGTTTGCTGTGTCACACAATAAACCTATTTTGTTTTGTTGTTTTTTTTGCCAAAGGGCAAGTGATCTATTCCTCCTCTGTTGACACCATGACTGAAATGATGACAAATGAACACATTTGTCAGGAACGATTTAAGCTCAGGTCCAGCGTGGCTGCGGGAGGTTCTGGAGATTTCCTGGTGGGCTGGTCTGATGTGTGGGCTGTAGGGCCCGTGCTCCCTGTTATTTTTTTATTTTTATTTTTTTAGAACGTTTTATTAACAACATTTAAACACAGAACACCGCTGCGGCTGAGGCTGCCAGTGCTTTAAAAAAAAAAATTATTTCAACCTGTCAATCAATTCAGTAGGCGTGTCAGCAAATGACCAATAGACGACCTCAATGTGTCCCGTAGGTAAATGCTCCTTCAAGTCCTTGTGGAGCTGCGCTAAAGCCGCTCAGGGTGGATGCTCGAGTATGACGTCTGAACCCTCTGTGTACAGTACACGCATACGTATGCATGGACAGACATAGGTGAGAGTATACCGTGGGCTTAAGGATTAAATACATGCTGACCTCTGCTCAAACACACACTCTGCCTATACTGCTGTATTGTAAATAGTCTGTCCTTACCAATGTTCCAATACATAGTTCCCATGTGACGTAACATCTGTGGAATTTCCGGGTAGACCCTCATGCGTGGAGGCGGAACGCTACGAGAGCAGCAGTTACAGCGCAGTCTACTGGCTGTGTATTTTTCACGTTGTTTTTTTTGTTTATTTCTAATTAATTGCAATGGTTACTTCGTGTTGGGTCAGTGGGTGTTCCAGTCGGGTAGACGTTTGGGCAACGCGCAGGTTTCACTTAATCCCAAAAATAAGTAAACGTGAAGGATTTATCTCATCGGAGAAGCTCACAGCAGCCCCATCTCTCTCTGAGTCTGCTCGGATCTGCTCTGAAGACGTCGTGCTTTTGGTCCGGTAAACAAAATATTCTACATAAATCATTTTGTGAAACAATGTCAGAACCATTTTAGAGTACAACTGTCTGTGTGTTGGAGCTGTCTTTTTTTCATGATTTAGCACCGTCTACTGCTGTGGTTAGACTGTTTGGTGGCTGTGTACTTTGTAGAGTCTTTTAATAGACACTGCCTGTCTGTCTTAGATGAGGTTGCTCCTGTAAAGCACAAAATATCCTCTTGTAAAAATGCTTATCCTTGGAGAAATGAAGAAATTATGTTGTTCAGAAGATCATGTCGTAAGGTAGAGCGTTTGTGGAAATCTACTAAACTTGAAGTCCACAGACTGCACTTAAAGGAGCTGATGTCAGCCCTAAATTTCCTGGGCGGCCGTGGCGTAGTGGTAAGGGCAGTCGTCTCCCGATCGGAAAGTTGGCGGTTCGACTCCCGGGACCCGCACCATGTGTCGTTGTGTCCTTGGGCAAGACACTTAACCCTGAGTTGCTCCCGGTAGGACTGGAAAGCACCTTGCATGGTAGTCTGCCGCCACCGGTTTATGAATGTGTGTAGCATTCAATATATGTGTAGCACTTTGAGATTTTCAGTAATGAAAAGTGCGTTATAAATTGAATTAATTATTATTATTATTAAATGAAATGATTAAAAAGGTCAGGTCAGCATATTTTTCTAATATTGTACGTATAAATAAGAAAAATCCAAAAGTCTTGTTTGATACCATTAATAATATGGTTTCACCTCCACTCCCTCTTGTGCCTGTTTTCTCATTAGATGATTGTAACAAATGTTTAAACTGTTTTGTAGAAAAGGTTGACAACATCAGGGCAAATGTTAAATCAGCTCTTGGTGTCACCCTCAGTTCAGTCCCTTCAGTGAGCTCATGGTCTTCATTTACACATGTCACTTTAGAGGATGTGAAGGTTGTTCTAACAGAGATCAAACCTTCCTCCTGTGTGCTAGATGCTGTCCCTGCATCACTGTTCTTAAAGGTGCCAGATATCATCAGTCCCCATGTAGCAAAATTAATTAACATTTCTCTTTCTACAGGGTCAGTTCCATGTCTTTTGAAACAAACTGTTTTAAATCCGATTTTGAAAAAGCCCAATTTGGACCCCACTGAGCTCTGCAACTACAGGCCAATATCAAAATTGCCTTTTCTTGCTAAAATTTTGGAGAAGTTAGTTACTGCACAGTTGAATACTTTCTTGCAAAGTAATAATATTCTGGACAAATTTCAATCTGGTTTTCGCAAAATGCACTCCACTGAAACTGCCTTATTAAAAGTATCCAATGACATTTTGATGGCTGCAGACTCTGGTCAGAGCAGTGTTTTGATTTTATTAGATCTATCTTCAGCTTTTGACACAGTCGACCACACAATTCTAATACATCGACTGCAACATGAATTAGGATTTTCTGGAACTGTTTTGAAGTGGTTTTCCTCTTATTTGAACAACAGAAAATTTTCAATGTTTGTGAATAACATACAGTCTAAGACCTCTCCGTTAATGTATGGTGTTCCTCAGGGTTCAGTCTTGGGTCCTATTCTGTTCATTATTTACATCACACCCCTTGCAAAGATTATAAATAGCTTCAGAAATGTCTCTTACCATTTCTATGCTGACGACATTCAACTCTACTGCTCCTTCAATGACTCAGAATTACACAAGTTAGATGAACTAGTAAAATGTGTGTCCCAGATTAAGGTGTGGTTAGCCAACAACTGCCTTCAGTTAAATTCTGCCAAGACTGAAACCCTGATCATTGCCCCTGAACAGAAAGTTCCTCTAATCAAACAACATCTCGGTTCTCTGGGCTCCTCTTCTCAGCCGAGCCTCAGAAACCTTGGTGTTCAGTTCGACCAGTCAATGTCTTTGGACAAACATTCAAAGCTTCTGGTCAGAAACTGCTTTTATCATCTGAGGAACATTTCTAAACTGAGGGCAATGTTATCTAAATCTGACCTGGAGATGATTATTCATGTTTTTATCTCTTCTCGTTTAGATTACTGCAATTCCCTTTTTACTTGTTTTAATAAGTCTGCTGTCGCTCGTGTCCAGTTGGTCCAGAACGCTGCTGCGAGGCTTTTAACAGGAACAAATAGAAGGTCTCACATCACACCGGTTTTATATGATCTACATTGGCTCCCTGTTGAATTTAGAATTCATTTTAAAATTTTGGTATTAACTTTTAGAGCGTTAAATGGACAGGCCCCCCAGTACATCACAGAAATGCTGATCCCCTATTCTCCAGCCCGCACCCTTCGTTCTTCAGCATTGAACCTTCTAAAGGTCCTTAAGACCTGGTTTAAAACTCGGGGTGACCTTTCCTTTCAGGCCGTAGCCCCCCGGCTGTGGAATGCCCTGCCCCTGTCTCTTCGCGTGACCCTCTGTTGATTCCTTTAAAACGCAGCTTAAGACAATTTTATTCAGACAAGCTTTTAGATAAAGGTTTTTATTTAGTGTTTTTATCAATTGTTCTTGTTTTTATTAGCTATTCTTATTGTTTTGATTAATCAGCTTTTACTACAGTAATTCTTTTGTCTATTTTAATATTTAATTTATATGTTGTACAGCACTTTGTGATTTTATCTATGAAAAGTGCTATATAAATAAATACCCTGATGCATGCTCAATAATCCAGGTAGAAAAATCCAAAAAAGCTAAGTCTGGGTTCCTGTTTTGTTTTTTGAATGTCCAGAGGACCAGACTTAGCTTTTTTGGACTATATAAATAAACTTTACTTACTTACTTACTTACTGTGTGTTATTTTAGTTAAACCTTTATTTAGCTGGTTAGATATGATTGAGACAGTTTACACATCTTTTTTGGATTTAAAGCTGTGAAGCTCCTCGGTGTGCACTCGTCGTAGTAATTAAATAATTAATGATATCATAGTTACTTCTTGGTGACAAGTTGTCTGCTTCGTCTGCCATGATTTCTTTCTCCAACTCATTCAACTCCGACCACTGCCATTTTGCTCTTGTGCCTTGGTCAAGCTAGTAATGTATTTAGCTGTGGTAGCTCGAGTCTGTTTGTCCGCCATCTCTGCCTTTACGGGTGGCCAAAAACCCGGTATTGTGCAATACTCGTCACGTGTGTGGGAACTATGTATACATATTGAACATTGTTATTGATATTGTTTATCAGAGAGAGTCAGTCAGAGATTCTTTATTGTCATTCGCACCACATGTGGTACATGTGATGAAATGAGATTATGTACACAGGGTCCCAGTTACATCCATCAATAAAATGTAAGAGAAGAACAGTAATAACATCTAAGATATGAACTAAGAAAAACATCAACTAAAAATACACTAAGCACTAATATCATAGAAAAACATTACTCCAAACAGCAGCACAAACATGAGTCTGTATGAGCAGATGGGCACGAATGAACACAGCAACATGAAACAGATCAGCAGCAACATGAAACAGATCAGCAGCAACATGAAACAGATCAGCAGCAACATGAAACAGATCAGCAGCAACATGAAACAGATCAGCAGCAACATGAAACAGATCAGCAGCAACATGAAACAGATCAGCAGCAACATGAAACAGATCAGCAGCAACATGAAACAGATCAGCAGCAACATGAAACAGATCAGCAGCAACATGAAACAGATCAGCAGCAACATGAAACAGATCAGCAGCAACATGAAACAGATCAGCAGCAACATGAAACAGATCAGCAGCAACATGAAACAGATCAGCAGCAACATGAAACAGATCAGCAGCAACATGAAACAGATCAGCAGCAACATGAAACAGATCAGCAGCAACATGAAACAGATCAGCAGCAACATGAAACAGATCAGCAGCAACATGAAACAGATCAGCAGCAACATGAAACAGATCAGCAGCAACATGAAACAGATCAGCAGCAACATGAAACAGATCAGCAGCAACATGAAACAGATCAGCAGCAACATGAAACAGATCAGCAGCAACATGAAACAGATCAGCAGCAACATGAAACAGATCAGCAGCAACATGAAACAGATCAGCAGCAACATGAAACAGATCAGCAGCAACATGAAACAGATCAGCAGCAACATGAAACAGATCAGCAGCAACATGAAACAGATCAGCAGCAACATGAAACAGATCAGCAGCAACATGAAACAGATCAGCAGCAACATGAAACAGATCAGCAGCAACATGAAACAGATCAGCAGCAACATGAAACAGATCAGCAGCAACATGAAACAGATCAGCAGCAACATGAAACAGATCAGCAGCAACATGAAACAGATCAGCAGCAACATGAAACAGATCAGCAGCAACATGAAACAGATCAGCAGCAACATGAAACAGATCAGCAGCAACATGAAACAGATCAGCAGCAACATGAAACAGATCAGCAGCAACATGAAACAGATCAGCAGCAACATGAAACAGATCAGCAGCAACATGAAACAGATCAGCAGCAACATGAAACAGATCAGCAGCAACATGAAACAGATCAGCAGCAACATGAAACAGATCAGCAGCAACATGAAACAGATCAGCAGCAACATGAAACAGATCAGCAGCAACATGAAACAGATCAGCAGCAACATGAAACAGATCAGCAGCAACATGAAACAGATCAGCAGCAACATGAAACAGATCAGCAGCAACATGAAACAGATCAGCAGCAACATGAAACAGATCAGCAGCAACATGAAACAGATCAGCAGCAACATGAAACAGATCAGCAGCAACATGAAACAGATCAGCAGCAACATGAAACAGATCAGCAGCAACATGAAACAGATCAGCAGCAACATGAAACAGATCAGCAGCAACATGAAACAGATCAGCAGCAACATGAAACAGATCAGCAGCAACATGAAACAGATCAGCAGCAACATGAAACAGATCAGCAGCAACATGAAACAGATCAGCAGCAACATGAAACAGATCAGCAGCAACATGAAACAGATCAGCAGCAACATGAAACAGATCAGCAGCAACATGAAACAGATCAGCAGCAACATGAAACAGATCAGCAGCAACATGAAACAGATCAGCAGCAACATGATGTGATATTTCACAGTGATTATTCTGGTTATTTATTCATGAGTCTAACAGCCTCAGGGTAGAAGCTGTTCCTCAGTCTAGTGGTTCTACATTTGATGCTCCTCAACCTCCGTCCTGAGGGGAGTGGTGCAAAGAGTGAGTGTGCTGGGTGAGTGAGGTCTTTCATGATGCAGGTGGCTCTTTTTCTGCATCTGGAGGTGTAAATGTCTGTGATGGTGGGGAGACTGACTCCCACAGACTTCTGTGCAGCCTTCACCACTCTCTGTAGAGCTTTCCTCTCTGCAACTGTGCAGCCTCCATGCCACACGTTGATGCTGGAGCACAGGACGCTCTCCACTGCACACCTGTAGAACGAGGTGAGGACTGAGCTTCTCAGACCAGCTCGTCTCAGCCGTCTGAGGAAGTAGAGTCTTTGATGTCCTTTCTTGATCAGGCTGGTGGTGTTATTGCTCCAGCTGAGGTTATCATTCAAGTGTACACCCAGGTACTTGTAGCTGGAGACCACCTCCACCGCAGATCCACCTATGTTCAGTGGGGTGTGGGTGTGTTTGTTCCTTCTGAAGTCCACAATCATCTCCTTTGTCTTCTTCACATTCATGTGAAGTTATTCTCTTTGCACCAGCTCTCCAGGTGTTCCACCTCCTGTCTGTAGCTTGACTCATCATTGTTTGTGATGCATCCCATCTCATTTCTTTATATATTGTTCTTAACATTTAGGAACTTTTGTGTGAATCTTTTTATCTGTTGCTGTTGTTGCTGCTGTTACATTTGAATTTCCCATCCGTGGGACAATAAAGGCTGTTTCTATTCTATTATATTATATTATAAACAAAATGTACCTTAGTACTAGGATGAGTGGAATCTGTCGTGTGTGTCTTTGACTTTCTTCATGTCGTATTTGTATTTTGTTGTTGCAATCACAGTGAGGCATTCAAGATGGGCATGGGTCAGTCGGTTTCTCTGTTTTTGCTTGATTGTGTTCATGGTTGAAAATGTTGACTCACAGCAGGTGTAAATATTTCAGCTTTTAGCTATTTTCCAATCCCATGAAGAAAACACAAGTCAACAATAACAATGAATACCAAAGTCCATGCTCAACAATGAATATGCTGTAATATGTGTACGGAAGAAGATGCCCCCTTCACATTTCTGCCTGCACCCTCATCTAACCATGACTAGAACCAGCCCTGTAAGATTCTCCTACTTCCTTCACCACAGATGACAGCAGGTGCGGAGACGCACGCGGCCGGTAACTGATCCATCTGAGATTAACAGGACAGTTGAGTTTTGTTTCCCCGTCTTTTTACCTGCGGCGGGTCAATGGACGCGCGCGGCCATTGATTATCAGCTGATGCATCTGATATTAACAGGGTGTTTTTTATGTCTTTTGACCAGCGTGTCAGCTGACATGCGTGGCTGAAGATGATCAGCTGATCCATCTGACGCTGAACAGACTTTTTTTTTTAACCTCTGCCAGCCGGTCGGACCTGACTCTTCCTCAACAAGTAAATTAACACATTATTAGTAAAACCGCATCAAAGAAGCCTGAGCCAACATGCACAATTATTGTGCAATAGACCAGCACGTTTTAAAAATGTATTGGCTCTGCTGGCGTATCGTTGCAACCTGTCACGAGCCACCTATAAATCATGGCGAGCTGCATGTGGCTCACGAGATACGCAATGAGTATCCCTGGTTTAGAGGAGTGACAGAGAGGAACAAACTCAAAGAAAACAGGCCTGTGGTCTGAAAACACAGCATCACCGATTTCAAGATTTAAAAAACAGGAACACCAAGTGATAAAACCATGCCCAGTGTGTGCCCACTTTCCTGGGTGGGACCATTTACAGACTGAGTTAAATTTAAAGAGCCCAATAAATGTAAAAAGCCCTTCACTAAGGGCTTCTCATGACAACAAATTATTTTGTTTAGAACATCATACCAAATCAAGGATAGGTTGTCATCTTTATTACAGACCAAGGTAGATGTGTTAGTTTATGTCACCAAACAATGTTGTAGAACTATCCAGAAACAATATTCAGGTTATCTGCAGTTGCAGGAAAATTGGTGCAGAATAATTCTCTTTATTCAAACTGGTTACAATAAGCCACAAAATGTCAATATAATGATGCTACATTCATCAATTGATACAATAATATTAGATGTTGTGTTATAAAACAGATAAAATCCATGAAGTCTTAAAAGATAAAATGGTGGTAACATCACATACTTAAATGACTGACACAGCAGAATGAATTGTTGTCTCCACTCACCCTCTATTTTTATGTAGCAATGCTACGTTAAA
>JBBPBX010066346.1:0-19694 GCA_038048925.1 Garcialebias charrua | reverse complement strand
TTTTTTTGCCTCGCTCCTTGGGTGGACCTTGGCGAACTGGGGGGGGGGGGTATGTAGGGTCAGCGGGGGAGCTGACTCGCTGTGGGAGCATTGTTCCTGCAGATATTTTCTCCCCATCCCTCACCACGCACCTCCGCCCTCTTCATCTCAAATTAATACATGTAGGGATTTTGAGACTCGGGTATGCTGCAACGTTTTTACATCTCTGTTGTTCAGAACCACCTGGGACTCAATTTTATTATACACCTCAGACATTCATTCATAAACATCCTCTTAAAATTCACATATAGGAATTTGGGATGAGCACTATGGTTATGGGTGGGGGGATAACATCACTCTCGCCCCCCGTGCCTACTCACTCACAATTATGCATTTAGACAATAAGGGCCTGGGATAGAGCTGGAGTTGAGGGGAAACTGGCATAATGCCAGCCTTTGCTCCTTCTCTTTCCCTTTTTAAGTGCACTTTACAACAACACACACCAACAGCACATTTGAGGACGGGTGTGTATGTGTGTCGGGGTCTAGATTGGTTAATTACAATTTTATTTATTTATTTATTTATTTATTTATTTATGTATATAATTATAAATATATATATATTTTTTTCTTTTATATTATATATATATATTTTTTTTTCTCTCCCCCTGGTTGCCTGGCGGACATTCTGGGGGTGGGCCGTCGGGGGTTGTCCTGGGCTATGGGGGGTTTGGGGCCTGAGGGTTCGCCGTGGGCGGGGCTGGCATTGTGCTCTCCCTGGGGCTGCTTGGGCTCGGGTGTCCTGTCCTGTCGGCAGGGCGGGGGTTGGGCCGAATCTTGGATATCGGCTACTCTCCACCCCAGAATGAATGGGCCTACCTCCTGGGCTTGGGTGTGGGGTGCCCCATGTAGGGGGCAGGTACATGTCTTGGACCTAGGGGGTATAGAGTGTGCATCAGGATTATGAATGGAAAGTGTGGTTATTGTTTGTCTTTGTGTGAGGATGAGGGTGGGTCTAAGTGAGTTTGTCTGTGTAGACTGGGACTTAGACTGCCCCCTCTCTGTTACATCTGAGGCTACTTGGTGCCGCGCTACTACCACGTGGCCCCCGGGTATGTGTCCCTTTGCCTGCTGGCGTGCTGGGGCCCTTGCTGTCGCTTTCGGGGGTTGGTCGCTTGGGCGTGTGTCAGCTCGGCCTGGTGGCTGCCTGGTGGGACTCTGGTCCTCTGGTCCTATTGGGTCGGGGCCTGAGGGGTGGGCGTCTCCGGTGCCTGGGCCTGGGGCTACGTCAGTGCAGCCAGCTCCGGTGGGGGCCTGTGAGTTTGTCGCTGTTGGCCCCCGGGGGGTCATTGTGTGTAGTCGTTGGTAGGGCTCTTCCGGTTCCCCACTTTGGTCGGATCTGAGGAGTGGGTGAGTGGCTCGTCCTGTTCGGGTGGCCACGGGGACTCTGGGCTCGGGGTCCTTCTTGGGGTCTTGGGCTATGATCATCCCTTCGTCTGCCTCAGGCCTTGGGGTGGGGGGCGGATCTCTGATGCTTCACGGTCGCTACTGAATGTTCTATTCGAGGAACCTTATTCACTTATGCATGCTCACAACCACACACAAATGGATGCAGGTGTAAAGGATTTTAGGGGGGGTCAGTATTAAGCTGACCTCTTTATCCTTAATTAATTACTTATTCTTTTTGAATAGTAATTTCACGGATTCTTTTCTTTTTCAGTTTACCCAATATTTCTGTGATCTTTATGATGGATAAATAAACCATAAAGCCATTAAGTGACAGAGACGTTGATTTTAGTTTGGTATGCCAGGAGACACTACCATTTATTTAAAATAAATCAACTAAAATTAACACCATTACACTTCATTGACTGATTTTCACTTTCTTGCAATTTAACACGTCAGCACATTTAAATTGCAACACAACAGACATAAATACAGGTTGTCAATATACTTAGTCTGTGGCTCTTTAGCTTAAATATAGTTACCAGCTTAGATTGAAATAAGGAGAGATTTAAGAGGAATAGGGAGAGATTTAGAGAGGAAGTTATTTATCTTGAGTTTAACCAGATGACACTTTCCATCCGACTTCTGCTAAATCCAGGTACGTTTGTAAACGCTGACTCATTACCTTGAAGACGATTAGTCTGATAAAGAGATGGCACCAGCCTTTCAGGCGTACAGAATCGTTGCAGGTCCAGCACGTCCGAACCGGTTCTCGTTTACGTTTCAACGTCTCCTGGGATCCGCGTCGATCATCAGAAAATGGTGTCAGCTCCTGGTTGACTTCAAGATAACTTATTCCAGAAAGGAATAATCAAAGTTCTGAGCTTGTACGCTCGGTTCGAAGTGGACTGATAACAAGCATGTTATCAGCCTTTACTGAAGACGAAGGTCCTTAGTTCTTGACCAAACGTCCCACAGCTTGAAGAGAAAGTTCACATCTCTCCTTCCTCACAGGAACTAACTGGTTCAGGAAAACTTAGAACCCTTAGTAGAAGATCTGAGATGAGAGGAGTTGTCCCTCTCCGATTGGTCCAACATAACCAGTCGAGCAGTTCACTTGTTGTTATCATTATTCAAGGTTACATTCAGAGCAGAGAGAAATTGTTTAGGAAAAGTATCTGAGTGAGGAGACTTTCAGACGCTAGTGAGAGTTTTAGCTGAAACTCAACAAAAACAACTTCTGAGCGTCAGTTTGACATATTATCTGAACTTTGACACCTTTTCATTTGCAGAAATGACACAGCATATACATATGTGATCATAAGACATATTGTAAATTACAACACTGCTCATGAATAAACACAGGTGACGCTCTGATTATATTTGTATTAGGACAAATCAAAGATAAAAATAGTCTCTTTTGGTGACTATGTTCTCTGATTACAACTAATAAAATAAATTGTGTTAAAAGTCTGGTTACTGAAAGGTCAGCAAAGGTCATCACTGGAACAGTTCAAAACACATCAGTTTTGACCCTGGGTAGGTCCACTACATCTCCCCCCTTTTGGAAGTCATCGCCAGTCCTAGGGGATGAGGTCCAACACGAAAGGATACCTTGAACTGTTTCTGATCTTGAAGTAATCCAGTAAGTGGAAGAAGAAAAATCAAAAATTATAATCCCATAAAGTTTTTGGAAATTCCATACTGTTCGTAGGTAATCCCATTGCGGTAAGCTTTTAATCCTTTGGAAAACAAAGTCTTATAATCCACAGTGGTAATTCCACAGCAGTAATTCCACAACGATTAGTTTTGTTGATTGATCAGCAACAATTGTTTTTATAATCAGCATGTAGAGGGGATCCCTCGATTGAAGCAGAGGAGGCGACCCTTGGATGAAGGTTGAAGACCAAGCATTGGAGCTGCAGGTCCCCACATCGAAGGTTGTTGGCTGGTTGGCTTCCAGTCAGTGCCACTCTGGTTCTATGTGTCATGCAATTATGTGGTTTTTAGGTGGGCTTATGATTGGGATTTTACATTAGGCCCTACCTATATGCACCTGGTGTGTAAGCTATCATGATTTAGATCAGCTACAATTACCAATTAAGGGGTGGATCAATTCTGTAAAATTAGAAATAGGGATCTATACCCAGTGATGGCATAGTTACATTGAAAAAGTAACTTAGTTAAGTTACTGATTAGTCCTTGGGAAAAGTAACTTAGTTAAGTTACTGATTACTTGATTTGGAAAGTAACTAAGTTAGATTACTAAGTTACTTTATTAGTTAATTTCAGCAGCTGCTGACAAGAACTCTGTCACAATACATAAAAATTTTAAATGTAAAATAATTACTAATAAAAAATATTCAAAAAACACAATGATCTTTCTTGACTTCATTAAAGATGTAGTGGACATGACCTTGTCCACTTTTAAGACACCTGTGTACTTTTGAACTGTCCAGTGATGACCTTTACTGACCTCTCAGTAAAGCAGGACATTTAACACAATTATTCCATTAGTTATAATCTGAGGACATATAGTCACTAAAAGAGACTATTTCTATATCTTGATTTTATTCTAATGTAATCAAGAATAACTTTTCTCATTTTCATGATATGTGCTTTTATGCTGTGTTATTCTGAAATGTGTTAATTACTGTCTTCACTGCTGTGTTTAAAGGTGAAGCCTTCGGGTCACAGAGACCGGACGGTTTTGTTTAGAAACTCAGAGACAGTCTGATGAGCAGGGCTCCAGCGTTATCTGTCTTTTTTCCTAAACATTTCTCTCTGCTGCTGGCTTGTAACCTTGGGTTTGATAAAGCAAGTGAACTCCTCTCTGTGTTCCTGCTTTTAAGTTCTAACTGTGCGGAAACGCTTCAGTCTTTGAATGGACAAAGAGTTTGAATGGACGGAGACCTGAAAGCTCTCTGCCTTGCAGCTGGTCAAGCTTGGTCAAGAGCCAAAGACTAACTTGTCAGCTAGAACTGATGGACGTCTCCATCCAGTTCCCCGAGCAAAAGCTCCAAAGTTCTTAATGAACTTCCTTTGAGAAACATCTCGTCTTGAAGTCAGCCAGAAGCTGCCACATGTTTCTGACGGCTGACGCGGATCCGAGGAGACGTTGGAAGTAAACGACCAGTTCAGACGTACGAGGGCCGGAAGGACTCCGTGCACCTGGGAGGCTGGCAATATCTTTATCAGACGCATCGTCAAAAGGTAAAGAGCGGTTTACAAACGTACCTGGGATTTAGCCGAAGTCGGATGGAATGTGTCATCTCTGGTTACACTCGAGATAAATAACTTAATCTCTCCAACCTCTTATTCCTCCTACTCTTTCCCCTCTCTATCTAAGCTGGAAACTATATTTTTAAGCTAAAAGAGCCCACAGACTAAATATGTTAACATCCAATATTTATGTCTGTTGTGTTGAATTTAAGTGTGCTGACGTTTTAAATTGAAAGAAAGTGAAATCATGTCAATCAAGTGTAATGGTGTTAATTTAGTTGATTTATTCTAAATAAATGATAGTGTCTCTTTGACATATCAAACTAAGTTAACGTCTTTGTCACTTAATGGCTCTGTTTATTTATCCATCATAAAGATCACAGAAATATTGAATAAACTGAAAAAGAAGAGAATCCGTGAATTTACTATTCAATCTGAATAAGTAGATTAATTAAGGATAAAGAGGTCAGTATTAATATTGACCTCCACTTTAATTCTTACATCTGGTGGCCTCGTATCGGCTTCTAAAAGTTTATTGATAAATCTGTGGTCTCAGTCATGAACTGTAACGTCATGTTTGCATAAAAGGATCCAAGTTTTAAACTCTGAGGATAATGATTTTGGCTGGAAGTGTTCAAAGCAGGCAGATTCTGCATGTTTTTATCATTTGAAGCTGTGAGATTATTATTGTTTCAACTCTGTTAGACGCTGTTGGAAGCATTCAGGTGAAGTTTTGTCAGCCGTAGTCTGTGGAAGTTCTGGTTCGGTCCAGTTCACGCGGACTCCTGTACAAAGCTTTGTTTGACCGCCGAGTCAGAAGCCTGAAAGCTAATTTAACATCTACAAGATTGCTGTTGTGGTGTTTTACATTTTAAAGAAGGTCGAAGCAGCATATACTGTTAGAACGTGTCGGTTAGTGGTTCGTGAAACCCGAGTTCTGCTCCTTTAAAGTGGACGGAACCGACCTGAACGCGGCTCCGAGGGAGTCCGTGTCGTGTTACAGTTGAGG
Source organism: Garcialebias charrua (assembly GCA_038048925.1). Classification (NCBI taxonomy): domain Eukaryota; kingdom Metazoa; phylum Chordata; class Actinopteri; order Cyprinodontiformes; family Rivulidae; genus Garcialebias; species Garcialebias charrua. The sequence goes on along the minus strand of JBBPBX010066346.1, from coordinate 14,039 downwards.
TGCTGTGTTACTGAGCGTAACTAAGTTTGCCTGTCTAGATGTGCGCGCCGCATGTTTCAGAATTTTGGGAAGTTAAATTGTAGCGTTTGAGTTGTTTTAAGAGTCTATAAAGTTGTGGTCTGCTGTGCAAGCTAACGTTAAGAAGACGTGTCTCATGTCCGTTTATGAGCTGTGATTGGATGATACGAGTGCTGTGTGCTGTGAATCACTCTTGTAGCGAACGCTGATTCGCTGTTGTGTGCTGTCAATCACTCTTGTGGCGAACGCTGATTCGCTGTTGTGAGCTGTCAATCACGTCGCACGCCGTTGCGACCAGCCCACTTTGTCGTCATTTCCGGTACTACATTGGTCGAAGGTAAGAAAAACTACATTCGCCATTTATGCTTGGAGAATGAACTACATATGCTGTGATTGATTTGTTGACGTCACGTATGTTGTAGCGAGCTCCGCCTCGCTCACGTAAGAAGCTGGTGACGCGCTACGCACGCTGCGTGGGCCCGCCCATTTTTGTCGTCACTTCCAGGTGCCGCACTTTGAGTGACAGGTCACACTCGCTGGCTCACACTCGTTCACACACGAACACACACTTAAACACTCATCTGAAGCCATCAACACTGTCTAGCAACATAAACTTGTCTCTGACAAGAAAGCGGTTCGAGCAATTATCACGTTCTTACTGAAAACTAACCCTAATAGGTTGTTTTCTTTCCATGTACTGATTTAAACTCAGTCGCTTCGTGATAACATACGCGACGCTGCCCCCTGCTGGACGTTAATAGATGAGTTTTCTCTCAACACATCATAAAGTCAGCATTTTTTATGGTGAAAATTACCAGCTTTAAAATTGTTCTGTACACAAACAAAAACTCCTGTTTATTTTAAATAAAGAATTTTTGAAAACAGAGGTACAGACGAACAATTGATGCTCATTTTAAATACTGAAGAGATTTAAAATAACACTCAAAAAAGCATCTTTTATTTGATTTTCAGATTAAATAAAAAAGAAAAGTTGATGGAGAGCAGAGCATTTCCACATTCAAAATTTTAAACAGCATTGGCATACACTGTACACTTTTGGTTAAAAATAGCATTTTTAACGTTTTTCTGTGTACGTTTACAACAGTGAGGTTAATTTGATAACGAATTTCTTTTTCGAATAACACCTGCATGTACCAGCTTGTTGATTTTTACAGACTCAAAACAAATATGGATAAACAATCAGATGAAGTTGTTCCATCCTCATCCTTGGAGGATGCTGATGGTGAGCAAACTCCAGCGCCGGTTGAGGAGAAAATCCCAGCGCAGGAGGATTCAGAGTCTGAGTCAGAGGACACAGATTGTGTTGATAATGCCTTAAAACTGCTAATGAAAACACTCGTGAAGTATGGTGAGGAGGTAGCAGCAATGGACACCCCGACTCTGGACACAGAGTTAGAAAGTCTAGCAACAGGCATAATCAAAAAAGGTGGAAAAAAGCTCAGCGCCGACCGTACTGTCAAATTGGCCTTTCTGTTGAAGACCAGACTGGACCATGAACTGTATAAGAGTGGGGACCTTGAGGATGAACTGGCTGATGAAAAAAATGGTGTGGTGACAAACTCACGTGTTGCAACGTGGCTCATGGCGCTTCAAAGTTTTAACCTAGACATACGTTATGGTCAAAACAAGAAGTCTCATCTGGGGACGGACTTGGCAATCTGCCAGAAGTGTACACAAGATGTACCAGCCACCCAGCCGCCGGTTGAGGTTAAACCCCCAGTAACTGAAGACCCGAATCACCACTTCTTTGATGACAATATCTGCAAAGATATGACAACATTGTACGTGGATGGATCTTCATTCCTCCGCGACAAGATCTGCAGAGCAGGTGTTGGAGGGGTCCTCCTCCAAGACCAAGAGCAGATAACTTTCAGCTACAAATTAGGATCTCAGACTTCTCAGTACGCTGAGATTGCAGGAATCCTAATAGCTCTCCAGATGGTAGTAGAACGCTCCATCAAGACGCTAGTCATCTGCACTGACTCTAACTATGCTCGTTTGAGTTTCGCTTGTCACCTCGCTGTGTGGAAACAGAACGGTTTCCTAACAAGCGACAGAAAAGTGGTCAAACACAAAGAGCTTTTCATAGCGTGTGATCACTTGGTGACATCACATGACTTACAGATCTACTGGAAGAAGGTTCCAGGGCATTCTAGAGTCCCTGGCGATGACAAACACTACAATGACATTGCAGACTCCTTAGCCAAAGAAGGAGCCGACGAAGGTCCTCTATGGTCCTTCGACCCCTCCTGGTTAATCGAGACTCTGCCAACACAACCTTCAGTCAGAGTTATGGCAGTCACACGTGCACAGGCCGCGGACAAACCTGCTGACAACGCAGTCTCCGTACGACCCGCACTGACTGACCCTGACATCATCCAACTTCAGAAGTCGGATCCTGCTATCAACTCCATGATACTGTATCTGACTGATCCGGACAAGAACACTCCGTCTAAAGACGAACTGGATTCCGATCCAGACCTTAAAGTCCTTTATCAGCTGCGCAAACAGCTTAAACTACTCAAGGGCATCCTGACTTTCGCTCATGGACCAACGTCCTCACCTGTGTTCGTGGTTCCCCATGACCAAAGGGGGGTGATGTTAGTTCATGCCCATGATCTCCCGTCCGCAGGACACAAAGGAGATAAAGCCACGCTGACGGCATTAAAACAAATTGCCTATTGGCCTGGAATGAAAAAGGATGTCAAGGACTACATTGAAGGGTGCGTGGTCTGTGGCCAGTTTCAGCCAACCAGACCACTTCACAGAGCACCACTGCAAAGCAGAGGCATTGCATTCCCATGGTCTGACCTCCAGATCGACTGGGTTGGACCACTCACTAAGAGCTCTAGAGGAAATAAATATTTTCTCACGGTAACCTGTGCATTTACCAAATGGGTAGAATGCCTACCAGCTCCTAACGACACAGCACAAACAACTGCTATGTTGTTAATGAATCATATATTCTCAAGGTTTGGACTTCCCCTTCGGGTGAACTCAGACCAAGGTACACACTTCACAGGTGAAGTGATGAAAGAACTGTGGAAGACGCTAGGCGTCAAGGCCAACTTTCATGTCGGCTACCACCCACAGGCTTCAGGCCAAGTTGAGAGAGCAAACAGAACTGTGGTGAGTATTTTGAAGAAATACGTGGCTGCAAACCACAAGGACTGGGATGTGAAACTCCCTCTGGTCCTCATGGCCATAAGAGCCACTCCACACACATCAACTGGCATCTCTCCCTTCGAGATGATGACCGGTCGACAGATGACTCTCCCTCTACACCTGTTGTACCAACCAGGCGACGCCGTCATGGCGACAGCCTACACTACACAACAATACATGAAAGATTTGAATGTACACCTCAGAAACACTTTTGCTTTCGCCCAGAAAAACCTGGAAAGGTCCGCTGAAGGACGCAAGGCGTACTATGACCAGAAGGCCTCTCACAATGAACTCCAAGTGGGAGACAGAGTCTGGTACTATACGTTCGCCCCAGCAACCGGGAAAGGAGAGTCCGGGACCGGAACTCTCGCCCGCAAACTAATGCCCAGGTGGACTGGACCTCATCTGATAACAGACAAAGTGTCCTCAGTCGTCTACGAGATCAAAATCAGCAAAGGCCGCAAAGAGCCAATTGCTAAATGGGTACATCGAAATCAGATCAAACCTTACAAGGCGTTCAATGACTCCACAAAAGACAAAGATCTCACAAACTCACCGACTTCATGGGATAATAAGGTCGTCCAAACACAAGTTAGTAAATAAACTAATCAGGTTTAAACTACCATATTTCCCACCCTATAAGTCGCATTGTCCAACTTGAACTTAGAAACGCTAAGTCCAACACCCACAACAAAAACTAATCTTAACAACCATTTAAATCCACAAGATTTAAGTTGACCTCGGTCATAAAGTTGAGACCTGTTTTCTTGTGTGTTGCACTTTGGAATCTGACGACAAGAGTGTGTCGAAGCAGTGAAACGTTGTTTCCTTGTTGTTTAGTCATTACTGTTGTCATTATTTGAGATATTGTTGTGGTTCTGGACACTCCCAGCCAAAAAAGGTTTTGTATTAACATTGATTAATGCATAAGATGGATCTAACTATGCCAACATGCAGTTCGTTTTGTTAAATCTCAACCGTTGAAGAGTCAATGTAGTTTAAAGCTACTCAAGGTACCATAAACTACACTGGCCTCACGATTTCTAAATTGAACCGATTCGATCGTTTCTATTCTAGATTATCTATTCATTTTGATGAGTCTCGCCATAGACTTCAAAATTTATTAGGTACACCAAATCCTACGTCGTTCGTCTAAAAGACAACAGACATTTAGATCAAACTATATTTCATTTTTCTACTTTAGTTTAACCTAAACTAAGTAATGAATGGAGGAATAGTTTGGAATTAGAGGCCTTCGTTACAGAAGCCCTCCAAAATTCTATAGGTATAGATCCCTATATCTAATTTACAGAATTGATCCACCCCTTAATTGGTAATTATAGCTGATCTAAACCATGATAGCTTACATACCAGGTGCATATAGGTAGGGCCTAATGTAAAATCCCAATCATAAGCCCACCTAAAACCACATAATTGCATGACACATAGAACCAGAGTGGCACTGACTGGAGACCAACCAGCCAACAACCTTCGATGTGGGGACCTGCAGCTCCAACGCTTGGTCTTCAACCTTCATCCAAGGATCGCCTCCTCTGCGTCAATCGAGGGATCCCCTCTACATGCTGATTATGAAAACAATTGTTGCTGATCAATCAACAAAACTAATCGTTGTGGATTTACTGCTGTGGGATTACCGCTGTGGATTATAAGACTTTGTTTTCCAAAGGATCACAGACTTTGTTTTCCAAGAGTTAACAGACTCAGTTTTCCGAGGGATTAAAAGCTTACCGCAATGGGATTACCTACGAACAGTATGGAAGTTCCAAAAACTTTATGGGATTATAATTTTTGATTTTTTCTTTTCCACTCGCCGGATTACTTCAAGATCAGAGACAGTTCAAGGTTTCCTTTCGTGTTGGACCCCATCCCCAACGACTGGCGATGGCTTCCAAAAGGGGGGAGATGTAGTGGACATGACCTTGTCCACTTTTAAGACACCTGTGTACTTTTGAACTGTCCAGTGATGACCTTTACTGACCTCTCAGTAAAGCAGGACATTTAACACAATTATTCCATTAGTTATAATCTGAGGACATATAGTCACTAAAAGAGACTATTTCTATATCTTGATTTTATTCTAATGTAATCAAGAATAACTTTTCTCATTTTCATGATATGTGCTTTTATGCTGTGTTATTCTGAAATGTGTTAATTACTGTCTTCACTGCTGTGTTTAAAGGTGAAGCCTTCGGGTCACAGAGACCGGACGGTTTTGTTTAGAAACTCAGAGACAGTCTGATGAGCAGGGCTCCAGCGTTATCTGTCTTTTTTCCTAAACATTTCTCTCTGCTGCTGGCTTGTAACCTTGGGTTTGATAAAGCAAGTGAACTCCTCTCTGTGTTCCTGCTTTTAAGTTCTAACTGTGCGGAAACGCTTCAGTCTTTGAATGGACAAAGAGTTTGAATGGACGGAGACCTGAAAGCTCTCTGCCTTGCAGCTGGTCAAGCTTGGTCAAGAGCCAAAGACTAACTTGTCAGCTAGAACTGATGGACGTCTCCATCCAGTTCCCCGAGCAAAAGCTCCAAAGTTCTTAATGAACTTCCTTTGAGAAACATCTCGTCTTGAAGTCAGCCAGAAGCTGCCACATGTTTCTGACGGCTGACGCGGATCCGAGGAGACGTTGGAAGTAAACGACCAGTTCAGACGTACGAGGGCCGGAAGGACTCCGTGCACCTGGGAGGCTGGCAATATCTTTATCAGACGCATCGTCAAAAGGTAAAGAGCGGTTTACAAACGTACCTGGGATTTAGCCGAAGTCGGATGGAATGTGTCATCTCTGGTTACACTCGAGATAAATAACTTAATCTCTCCAACCTCTTATTCCTCCTACTCTTTCCCCTCTCTATCTAAGCTGGAAACTATATTTTTAAGCTAAAAGAGCCCACAGACTAAATATGTTAACATCCAATATTTATGTCTGTTGTGTTGAATTTAAGTGTGCTGACGTTTTAAATTGAAAGAAAGTGAAATCATGTCAATCAAGTGTAATGGTGTTAATTTAGTTGATTTATTCTAAATAAATGATAGTGTCTCTTTGACATATCAAACTAAGTTAACGTCTTTGTCACTTAATGGCTCTGTTTATTTATCCATCATAAAGATCACAGAAATATTGAATAAACTGAAAAAGAAGAGAATCCGTGAATTTACTATTCAATCTGAATAAGTAGATTAATTAAGGATAAGGAGGTCAGTATTAATATTGACCTCCACTTTAATTCTTACAAATATAAATACTTGTTTTTATAAAACATAAAATTGTCTGAGTTCATTAAACATAAATACTTTTGATAAAAAAATATAAGGTAGTATTTCTTGATTTCAATATCATAAATGAAGGTTGAATGAATAAAGAAATACTTGCTTTATATAAAAAAGTGTCTTTCTTTACTTCACTAAACAAATAATATTTTTACAACAAAGACTTATAAAATGTTTATTTTGAAAATGTGTCAAGTGAACAATACGTTTGTATAGGCCAGCTGTCACTCTTTCAGGGATGAAGATGTTCACATCCTTGATAGAGAGGAACAATGGTTTGAGAGAGGAGTAAAGGAGGCCATCTTTGTGAAAAGAAACCATCCATCATTAAACAGAGGTGGAGGCCTCCGGGTTCAACTGTCTACCTCTTACAATGCTGTTATTGCTAGTGTCACTCAGCCCTCTGTGAATAGCAAACAATCAGGGTGCTAATGATCCATTGTTAGGCTGATGGTCCTCCTTGATCATGTGAGCAGCTGGTTTTGGCTGTCATCAACAAACTGGTTGATCCACTGTGAGAGGGTGCTATTTATAAGACTGAGTTGAATACAGCTCCTCAGACTGAGAAGTCTTTCTGATGAAATATGAAACGTTTCTACAATTTTTTTGTTGTTGTTTGTTTTGTTTATTGAATGTCCAGAGGACCAGACTTAGCTTTTTTAGATTTTTCTACCTGGATTATTGAGCAGCATCAGGGTCTTCACATATTTCTTAGCTGCAGGTGGATGTCCTTAGTTTTTTCATAAAGTGCTGAAGTGTTGACGCTCAGTAAAGCCTGCACATCAGACGATGCAGAGATTTAAAAACTCCTACAGTTTGTGTTATTGATCTGGACTGATTACCTGATAAAAGTTGCAGCTGCTTAGCGCCTTTAGCGGTGTTCACGTTCGGATGATGTCGTTAAATCCGTTCAAGTAGACTGCAGATCCAGTCTTGTGAAACAAAGTCCATGCACAGCTTTGAATTTGCGCTCCTCTTTTAACAAGAAAGCTGAAACTCAGGTCGCATAGAGCAGACGTCACGTCACGGTCTTTTTTTTAATCACTCGTCCTCCTCAGCTCAGCTCCAGGACGCGCTGCTGGTGTCAGGTTTCACACTCACAGCAGGTGACGGAATGTCCGCATAGACTCGTCTTTTTTTTTAAATCACTCCCCGAGACGCATTGAGGAAATAAAATAAATACAGTACTACAGAAAATGACAAAAAGTAACGCACAATAATTTGATGAAAGTAACTTTAATCTGATTACTGGATTTTTAAATAGCAACGCGTTAGATTACTCGTTAATGAAAAAAGTGGTCCGACAAGAGTAACGCGTTACTTTGTACAAAACCTTTTTAGCTGGGAGTGTTCAGAACCAAAACAATATCTCAACTAATGACAACAGTAATGACTAAACAACAAGGAAACCACGTTTCACTGCTTCGACACACTCTTGCCGTCAGATTCCAAAGTGCAACACACAAGAAAAACAGGTTTCAACTTTATAACCGAGGTCAATTTAAATCTCGTGGATTTAAACGGTCGTTAAGGTTAGTTTTTTGTTGTGGGTTTTAGGCTTAGCGTTTCTAAGTTCAAATTGGACAATGTGACTTATAGGGTGGAAAATACGGTAGTTTAAACCTGATTAGTTTATTTACTAACTTGTGTTTGGGCGACCTTATTATCCCATGAAGTCGGTGAGTTTGTGAGATCTTTGTCTTTTGTGGATTCATTGAACGCCTTGTAAGGTTTGATCTGATTTCGATGTACCCATTTAGCAATTGGCTCTTTGCGGCCTTTGCTGATTTTGATTTCGTAGACGACTGAGGACACTTTGTCTGTTATCAGATGAGGTCCAGTCCACCTGGGCATCAGTTTGCGGGCGAGAGTTCCGGTCTCGGACCCTCCTTTCCCGGTTGCTGGGGCGAACGTATAGTACCAGACTCTGTCTCCCACTTGGAGTTCATTGTGAGAGGCCTTCTGGTCATAGTACGCCTTGCGTCCTTCAGCGGATTTTTCCAGGTTTTTCTGGGCGAAAGCAAAAGTGTTTCTGAGGTGTACATTCAAATCTTTCATGTATTGTTGTGTAGTGTAGGCTGTCGCCATGGCGGCGTCGCCTGGTTGGTACAACAGGTGTAGAGGGAGAGTCATTTGTCGACCGGTCATCATCTCGAAGGGAGAGATGCCAGTTGATGTGTGTGGAGTGGCTCTTATGGCCATGAGGACCAGAGGGAGTTTCACGTCCCAGTCCTTGTGGTTTGCAGCCACGTATTTCTTCAAAATACTCACCACAGTTCTGTTTGCTCTCTCTACTTGGCCTGAAGCCTGTGGGTGGTAGCCGACATGAAAGTTGGCCTTGACGCCTAGCGTCTTCCACAGTTCTTTCATCACTTCACCTGTGAAGTGTGTACCTTGGTCTGAGTTCACCCGAAGGGGAAGTCCAAACCTTGAGAATATATGATTCATTAACAACATAGCAGTGGTTTGTGCTGTGTCGTTAGGAGCTGGTAGGCATTCTACCCATTTGGTAAATGCACAGGTTACCGTGAGAAAATATTTATTTCCTCTAGAGCTCTTAGTGAGTGGTCCAACCCAGTCGATCTGGAGGTCAGACCATGGGAATGCAATGCCTCTGCTTTGCAGTGGTGCTCTGTGAAGTGGTCTGGTTGGCTGAAACTGGCCACAGACCACGCACCCTTCAATGTAGTCCTTGACATCCTTTTTCATTCCAGGCCAATAGGCAATTTGTTTTAATGCCGTCAGCGTGGCTTTATCTCCTTTGTGTCCTGCGGACGGGAGATCATGGGCATGAACTAACATCACCCCCCTTTGGTCATGGGGAACCACGAACACAGGTGAGGACGTTGGTCCATGAGCGAAAGTTAGGATGCCCTTGATTAGTTTTAGCTGTTTGCGCAGCTGATAGAGGACCTTAAGGTCTGGATCGGAATCCAGGTCATCTTTAGACAGAGTATTTTTGTCTGGATCAGTCAGGTACAGTATCATGGAGTTGATAGCAGGATCCGACTGTTGTAGTTGAATGATGTCTGGGTCAGTCTTTGCGGGTCGTACAGAGACTGCGTTGTCAGCAGGTCTGGATGCGGCCTGTGCACATGTGACTGCCATAACCTCAAGAGTAGGTTGTGTTGACAGAGTCTTGATTAACCAGGAGGGGTCGAAGGACCATAGAGGACCTTCGTCGGCTCCTTCTTTGGCTAAGGAATCTGCAATGTCATTGTAGTGCTTGTCATTGCCTGGGACTCTTGAATGTCCTGGAACTTTCTTCCAGTAGATCTGTAAGTCATGTGATGTCACCAAGTGATCACATGCCATGAAAAGCTCTTTGTGTTTGACCACTTTTCTGTCGCTTGTTAGGAAACTGTTCTGTTTCCACACAGCGAGGTGACAAGCGAAACTCAAATGAGCATAGTTAGAGTCAGTGCAGATGACTAGCGTCTTGATGGAGCGTTCTACTACCATCTGGAGAGCTATTAGGATTCCTGCAATCTCAGCGTACTGAGAAGTCTGAGAGCCTAATTTGTAGCTGAAAGTTATCTGTTCTTGGTCTTGGAGGAGAACCCCTCCAACACCTGCTCTGCAGATTTTGTCGCGGAGGAATGAAGATCCATCCACGTACAATGTTGTCATATCTTTGCAGATATTGTCATCAAAGAAGTGGTGATTCGGGTCTTCAGTTACTGGGGTTTTTACCTCAACCGGCGGCTGGGTGGCTGGTACATCTTGTGTACACTTTTGGCAGATTGCCAAGTCCGTCCCCAGATGTGACTTCTTGTTTTGACCATAACGTATGTCTAGGTTAAAACTTTGAAGCGCCATGAGCCACGTTGCAACACGTGAGTTTGTTACCACACCATCTCTGATGCGTTCGCTGTTTAGAAAAGTCACTGGCTGGTGTTGTGTTTCCACAATGATTTTCTGTCCACCAATGTAGCTGGAGAAATGTTTTACTGCCCACACTGTGGTCAGTAGAGCTTTCTCACAGTCTGAGAATCTCAACTCGGGGCCTGCCATCGTCTTGCTGGCGTAGGCCACAACACGCTTGTCTCTGTCGTGTATTTGGTACAGACCTGCACTTATACAATGAGCTGAGAAGCCCACTTCCAAGTAAAACTCTTTGTTAGTCTGGGTAGACTAAACATGGGGCTGACTTGATCCTGTTTATAAGAGCGTCCATTGCCTGCTGCTGTTTGTCAGTCCAGACAAATGGAACGTCTTTCTTAAGGAGTTCAGTCAGTGGCTTTGCAAGGTCTGCATAGTTTTCTATGAACTGGTTCGAGTAGTTACACACGCCAAGAAAACTTTGTAGTTCTTTGAGATTGGTGGGGACTTTGAGATTGTCAAGGCCTTGGGTGCGAGTCAACTGTGGTTGTACTCCGTCTGGACCTACAAGTAGGCCAACGTAGTCCACCTTGGTTCTGCACCACTGGCATTTTGACAGTGATATTTTAGCACCAGCAGTTGTTAGTTGATTCAGAACGTGGTCGATCTCAGCCAAATGTGAGTTTAGTGTTGGCTGCCTCAAAAGGACATCGTCCACGTAAATCAGTGTCCCACGCTCGTGGGCGTCTGGACATGCTTTGTTCAAGAAGATGTTGAACTCTGCAGGTGAGTTAGCGTAGCCAAAGGGACACCTGGTAAAGGTGTATTGTCGGCCACCAAAAGTGAAAGCTAGTTTGTACTGGTCCTCGGCGCGCACAGGGATGGTCCAAAAACCAGAGGCGACGTCGAGGGTCGAGAAGTACTTACCATTGGTGACCTTGGGCAGTTCCTGTTGGAGCTGGGTCATTGGCCACCTTGATAAGGGAACTTGTTTGTTTAGCTTTCTGTAATCAATTGTAAGTCTCCACTTTCCATTTGGTTTTAACACTGGCCATAAAGGCGCAGAGTAAGTGCTGTTACAGTATCTGATGATACCATTCTTTAAGAGGTTATCAAGGATTTCCCTGATAGGTTGATGTGCTGCCAGAGGAATCTTGTACTGTCTGACAAATGTGGGTGGAGCTTCAGGCGGGGTTGGGATGCTCACTGAGTGGAGCGTGGTCAACCCACAATCCATTGAATCAGTTGAAAATGATTTCTCATATTTTAACACTGGGACTACCAGGATTTTTTAATTAGTACAATATTTACCAGATGTAGCCAATTGGCTCTTCCCTTGAGATACTGATCAGGCTGCAGAGTTTTCTTCTGAATGTAAATCAAGGGGGATGATAGGTGTTCTTAACAGTTTGAAAATGCCTTGTGGGCTTGGGTCCATTGTTTGCGAATGAATGGCAAACATTCCAATGTAATTGGCTAATGGCTGCACCTTCTGCAACATTTTGGCTGACTGGCAGATTCACATGTGTTGTGACAAATGTAGAAAGGAGATGTTGTGTGTGTGTATATATATATATATATATATATATATATATACAGGTAGTCCCCGATTTACGAGCGAGATCCGTTACAACGAGGCGCTCGTAAACCGGAAATCTCGTAATTTGGAACGGTTGCCATGTCTCTCGTAAGTCCGAAATTTCGCTCGTAAATTGGAACGGTTTCGCTAGCGCGACTACAAACACTCTATTTTCATCAAAAAACTGCTTATGAGTGCATAAAAATGATCGGAAACGTGTGTCCATATGTTTATCTAACTAACTGTGGTGAAAAAACACATGAAAACTCAGTATTTTTTGCGTTTTTTCCAAAAATTCGCCAGCTCGTAAGTCTGGAACCTCGTAGATCAGAGCGCTCGTAATTCGGGGACTACCTGTATATATATATATATATATATATATATATATATATATATATATATATATTAGGGGTGTAACGGTACGCTAAAATCACATTTCGGTTCGGTTCAACTACAAGGAGGGCTCGGTTCGGTTTATTTTCGGTTTATTTTCGGTACAAAAAAAAAAGGACAAAATAAAGACTTACAAAATGTTTCTTTTGAAAATATGCCAAAAATACGTTTGTACTGTACAGTATTGTACCGGTAGTAATAAATAAAAGTGACCCATTTGGATGATATTTTAAATAAACAGCACTCTACAATAAAACTATTTTAACAATAATAAAAAATCTTAATAAATACAATAACAGTCAGAACAATAAGCAGCAACAGACTGTTTACAATCTAACTAATCAAGTTTTTGTCCAGTAGCATCAGTGTGGCTGTATTTGTCCTCATTACTGTACTCACAACTTCTTCTTGGTGGGACAGGTGCTGGAAAAGTTCAGAGTTCAGTTCAGTCATCACACACTTCTTAGCTGCAGGTGATCTCTGGTGGATGTCTGTCCCAGACTGGAAATAAAACACAATTAAAAAAAAAAGTTAATAAGATTATGATTTTGAATAAAAAAGATTATTTAGATAATTTTGATTTGATTTGATGTTTATTCATTCATTTTAAAAGAACAATACAAAACAGTTTCATCAGATACAAGAATACAAGTAGGATAAAATGAAATGAGCAGAAAGAAGATGAAATCTTATTATATCTGCCCCTTATTTCACAGTTTGTTCAAACAATGATAACCTTCAAACTACATCACAAAATGAATAACTACTTATATTTTTGACTAACTGTAATATGCATAACTACTTGACATGCATCAGGGAATAACTACTTAATTTTTCTAACTGTAATACACAAACACACTAAGCTACATCATATATAGTTTTTGAGCAAGTCCTTTTTGACCTTTTTCTTAAATGTATACATTGATTTTGCATTTTTCACATCACTCTCCAGAACATTCCACAGATAATTATAATAAAAGAACAATACCTCTTTTTGAACGGTTGAATCTCTCACTCATCATCAGGGCAGGGCTTTGCTCCAGGGCTTGTTGACATCAGTTTTTGTTTTTTCATAAAGTTCTGAACTTTTTGAGTGATGGGGGTTCGTAGTGAGGATCAATAACTTTAAAGCCTGCGCATAATAACAACACTCAGACTTCGACTCAGATATTTAAAAACTCACAGTTTGTGTTATTGCTCTGGACTGATATGATTTACCTGACAAAAGTAGTTTAAATGCAGGCGTGCAGCTGACAGCTGTTGTTAGCGGCAAGCTGCTCGTTCTTCACTGCGGTGTTCACATTCCGATGACGTCGTTTCAAGCGCGTTCACGTGAGACGTGCCAAGAGAGAGAGAGCCAGTCTCTTCATGAAACAAAGTCCACACACACAGCGCTGAATGTGCGCGCCGCTCGTCTTTTAACAAGAAACAGTCCCAAACAGGAGACCGCAGTGAGAAGCTAACGGCTAAAGGCAGCGCGAGCTGCGCGTGCTTCGCGATAATAGCTCCGTGCGGAAACGCGGCCAGGAAATTTTGTTCCGCGGTGCATATATTAACGTTCAATGAGTGGAAAAAATAACCGAAACGGTACGCAGGTGGACCGAACCGAACGTGACGTACCTAAACGGTTCGGTAAACCCATTACAACCGTTACATGCCTAATATATATATATATATATATATATGTATATGTATATATATGTATATGTATATATATATATATGTATATATATATATATATGTATATGTATATATGTAT
>JBBPBX010066345.1:0-19694 GCA_038048925.1 Garcialebias charrua | reverse complement strand
ACGGAAGCGAGGGAAGCTACCACGGCAGGACTTTTACATGAATAACACGGTAAAAACAATTGTTATTTTTTAAATTTATAGCAAAGATGGGTCTTCAGCTGAACGTGTCCTTAATAAAATCACGTACTGCTCAAAACTGCACGATTTTAAAAAGTAGTTTCGCCACGAGTAACACGCGGCGCGCGGGCGGCTTTATGTCTTTAAATGTAGCTCAATGAACAGATATAAAATATATTTCATAGCTGACTTTAATAGTACGAGGGCTCCTGAGCTTAACCACGCTTTAATATTGTCACGTATGGTCAAATGTGCTGCATTTAAAGTAGTTTCGCTTTGACTTTTTCCAAAACCTGTGTTTGCACAACGAAAATAAATTATAAAAATTCGAATTTTATTTCAAATAACTCCAACAGGATACATTTCGTGTATGAATATGTTGTGATCACACTAGATTTTTTTGAAAAATATCAGCTTTGTGGTTTTTGATAGAATTGATAATATGTGAAACAAAGTAGAAAATAATGGACGTAGGTTGACACATTTATGTCTATAAAACATTGAATTTTATTTCAAATAACTCCAACAGGATACATTTCGTATATGAACATGTTGTGATCACACTAGATTTTTTTGAAAAATATCAGCTTTGTGGTTTTTGATAGAATTGATAATATGTGAAACAAAGTAGAAAATAATGGACGTAGGTTGACACATTTATGTCTATAAAACATTGAATTTTATTTCAAATAACTCCAACAGGATACATTTCGTATATGAACATGTTGTGATCACACTAGATTTTTTTGAAAAATATCAGCTTTGTGGTTTTTGATAGAATTGATAATATGTGAAACAAAGTAGAAAATAATGGACGTAGGTTGACACATTTATGTCTATAAAACATTGAATTTTATTTCAAATAACTCCAACAGGATACATTTCGTATATGAACATGTTGTGATCACACTAGATTTTTTTGAAAAATATCAGCTTTGTGGTTTTTGATAGAATTGATAATATGTGAAACAAAGTCTTTATTGTGTTCTTCTTCTAGTGGTGGCTAGTACTGTAGTAAATAGCTTGAGGAACACTACTGCCACCATGTGGTAAGACGAGTAGGATTCTGGACCCCGCCCACAGAAGGGGTACAAAAAAGCTGTGGAAACAGAACATAGATGTGACCCGACCCGAACTGAGCCGACCTGAGCCGATCCAACCCGAGCCGAGCCGAGCGGTGGAAAAGAGGCCAAAGTGACACTTCTGTGAGATCTTTGTCTTTTGTGGAGTCATTGAACGCCTTATAAGGTTTGATCTGATTTCGATGTACCCATTTAGCAATTGGCTCTTTGCGGCCTTTGCTGATTTTGATTTCGTAGACGACTGAGGACACTTTGTCTGTTATCAGATGAGGTCCAGTCCACCTGGGCATTAGTTTGCGGGCGAGAGTTCCGGTCCCGGACTCTCCTTTCCCGGTTGCTGGGGCGAACGTATAGTACCAGACTCTGTCTCCCACTTGGAGTTCATTATGAGAGGCCTTCTGGTCGTAGTACGCCTTGCGTCCTTCAGCGGATTTTTCCAGGTTTTTCTGGGCGAAAGCAAAAGTGTTTCTGAGGTGTACATTCAAATCTTTCATGTATTGTTGTGTAGTGTAGGCTGTCGCCATGGCGGCGTCGCCTGGTTGGTACAACAGGTGTAGAGGGAGAGTCATTTGTCGACCGGTCATCATCTCGAAGGGAGAGATGCCAGTTGATGTGTGTGGAGTGGCTCTTATGGCCATGAGGACCAGAGGGAGTTTCACGTCCCAGTCCTTGTGGTTTGCAGCCACGTATTTCTTCAAAATACTCACCACAGTTCTGTTTGCTCTCTCTACTTGGCCTGAAGCCTGTGGGTGGTAGCCGACATGAAAGTTGGCCTTGACGCCTAGCGTCTTCCACAGTTCTTTCATCACTTCACCTGTGAAGTGTGTACCTTGGTCTGAGTTCACCCGAAGGGGAAGTCCAAACCTTGAGAATATATGATTCATTAACAACATAGCAGTGGTTTGTGCTGTGTCGTTAGGAGCTGGTAGGCATTCTACCCATTTGGTGAATGCACAGGTTACCGTGAGAAAATATTTATTTCCTCTAGAGCTCTTAGTGAGTGGTCCAACCCAGTCGATCTGGAGGTCAGACCATGGGAATGCAATGCCTCTGCTTTGCAGTGGTGCTCTGTGAAGTGGTCTGGTTGGCTGAAACTGGCCACAGACCACGCACCCTTCAATGTAGTCCTTGACATCCTTTTTCATTCCAGGCCAATAGGCAATTTGTTTTAATGCCGTCAGCGTGGCTTTATCTCCTTTGTGTCCTGCGGACGGGAGATCATGGGCATGAACTAACATCACCCCCCTTTGTTCATGGGGAACCACGAACACAGGTGAGGACGTTGGTCCATGAGCGAAAGTTAGGATGCCTTTGATTAGTTTTAGCTGTTTGCGCAGCTGATAAAGGACTTTAAGGTCTGGATCGGAATCCAGTTCGTCTTTAGACGGAGTGTTTTTCTCCGGATCAGTCAGGTACAGTATCATGGAGTTGATAGCAGGATCCGACTTCTGTAGTTGGATGATGTCTGGGTCAGTCAGTGCGGGTCGTACAGAGACTGCGTTGTCAGCAGGTCTGGCTGCGGCCTGTGCACGTGTGACTGCCATTACCCTGACTGTAGGTTGTATTGACAGAGTCTTGATTAACCAGGAGGGGTCGAAGGACCATAGAGGACCTTCGTCGGCACCTTCTTTGGCTAAGGAATCTGCAATGTCATTGTAGTACTTGTCATCGCCTGGGACTCTAGAATGTCCTGGAACTTTCTTCCAGTAGATCTGTAAGTCGTGAGATGTCACCAAGTGATCACACGCTATGAAAAGCTCTTTGTGTTTGACCACTTTTCTGTCGCTTGTTAGGAAACCGTTCTGTTTCCACACAGCGAGGTGACAAGCGAAACTCAAACGAGCATAGTTAGAGTCAGTGCAGATGACTAGCGTCTTGATGGAACGCTCTACTACCATCTGGAGAGCTATTAGGATTCCTGCAATCTCAGCGTACTGAGAAGTCTGAGATCCTAATTTGTAGCTGAAAGTTATCTGTTCTTGGTCTTGGAGGAGGACTCCTCCAACACCTGCTCTGCAGATTTTGTCGCGGAGGAATGAAGATCCATCCACGTACAATGTTGTCATATCTTTGCAGATATTGTCATCAAAGAAGTGGTGATTTGGGTCTTCAGTTACTGGGGGTTTTACCTCAACCGGCGGCTGGGTGGCTGGTACATCTTGTGTACACTTCTGGCAGATTGCCAAGTCCGTCCCCAGATGAGACTTCTTGTTTTGACCATAACGTATGTCTAGGTTAAAACTTTGAAGCGCCATGAGCCACGTTGCAACACGTGAGTTTGTCACCACACCATCTCTGATGCGTTCACTGTTAAGAAAAGTCACTGGCTGGTGTTGTGTTTCCACAATGATTTTCTGTCCACCAATGTAGCTGGAGAAATGTTTAACTGCCCACACTGTGGTCAGTAAAGCTTTCTCACAGTCTGAGAATCTCAACTCGGGGCCTGCCATCGTTTTGCTGGCGTAGGCTACTACACGTTTGTCTCTGTCGTGTATCTGGTACAGACCTGCACTTATGCAATGAGCTGAGAAGCCCACTTCCAAGTAAAACTCTTTGTTGTAGTCTGGGTAGACTAAACAAGGGGCTGACTTGATCCTGTTTATAAGAGCGTCCATTGCCTGTTGCTGTTTGTCAGTCCAAACAAATGGTACGTCTTTTTTAAGGAGTTCAGTCAGTGGTTTCGCAAGGTCCGCATAGTTTTCGATGAATTGGTTCGAGTAGTTACACACGCCCAGAAAACTTTGTAGTTCTTTGAGATTGGTGGGGACTTTGAGATTGTCGAGGCCTTGGGTGCGAGTCAGCTGTGGTTGTACTCCGTCTGGACCTACAAGTAGGCCAACGTAGTCCACTTTGGTTCTGCACCATTGGCATTTTGACAGTGATATCTTAGCACCAGCAGTTGTTAGTTGATTCAGAACGTGGTCGATCTCAGCCAAATGTGAGTCCAGTGTTGGCTGCCTCAGAAGGACATCGTCCACGTAGATCAGTGTTCCACGCTCGTGGGCGTCTGGACATGCTTTGTTCAAGAAGATGTTGAACTCTGCAGGTGAGTTAGCGTAGCCAAAGGGACACCTGTTAAAGGTGTATTGACGGCCACCAAAAGTGAAAGCTAGTTTGTACTGGTCCTCGGCGCGCACAGGGATGGTCCAAAAACCAGAGGCGACGTCGAGGGTCGAGAAGTACTTACCATTGGTGACCTTGGGCAGTTCCTGTTGGAGTTGCGTCATAGGCCATCTGGATAAGGGAACTTGTTTGTTTAGCTTTCTGTAGTCTATAGTGAGTCTCCACTTACCATTTGGTTTTAACACCGGCCATAAAGGCGCAGAGTAAGTGCTGTTACAGTATCGGATGATACCTTTTTCTAACAGGTCATTAATGATTTCTCTGATAGGTTGATGTGCTGCCAGAGGAATCTTGTACTGTCTGACAAATGCAGGGGGAGCATTAGGCGGGGTTGGGATGCTCACTGTGTGGAGCGTGGTCAACCCACAATCCATCGAGTCAGTTGAGAATGATTTCTCATATTTTAGAAGAACTTTGCGAAGTTTGTCCCTTTCTTCATCAGTTTTCAGGGCGTCGGCTTGGGCGACCACCTGGTCAATCTGTGAAGCAACTGAGAGGGGTTCTTGTTCTTTGGGGAGCTCCAGTGAGTCCCCTTCAGTGTCGTAAAACCTGTCAACAGGTAGTGCACTGTAAGTTTGGGGGCATAGACTGTCTCCTTTGTTGAAACCGAACCTGCGGACAGTGTCCTGGTCGGACTCAGTGGGGGAGAAAAGAGCTATGGCCTGTGTTGGTTTCGTGAACAAGACTTGCCCCGTGTGTTGATTTGGGATCAAGTTTTCTGGGAGTCCTCCCAGAAATGGAATGCTTAGCTCAAAATCATGAAAATCAGTAGAGATCAACCATCCTAGCTGTGTGTTTTTTGGGATCAGTACCTCTTCTGTGCTTGTGTTGCACACAGCAACAGTCGTGGTTCTGCAGTCGAGGGTCACTTGGCATGTGGCCTCTATGGACAGTCCTAAGTTGAAAAACATAGGAGATGGTTGAAAGTATGCCTGTTTTGTGCTAATAGCTTGTCCTTTCATGATGTGACACATCACTGGCTTGTTCATAACCTGAGGTGGTACCGCAGTGTTATGGCTGTTAGCAATCTGGCAGACCTCTGGAATGGTCTGTCCAGCCTTAAGGTTCTCTGTGGTTAGCACAGGAGAGTCCTTTGTGGCTGTGTCTAGTGACCACAGTACATTGTTGTTGATGTCCACTCGGACACCTAATCTTACCAAAATGTCGGAGCCTATGTAGGTTGCATGTGGTAAGTTCGGGACCACGAGGAACGGGTGATCCAGTTCTCGTTGGTTCCAGATTAGTTTCAGGTCAATGATCCCTATTGCGGTCATTACCTGTTTATCGTTGGGGTCTAACGAAAAGCGGAAAGCCTTTTTGTTCATATCTAGACCCAACTGTTTTTTAACCAAGGTTCCATAGAAAGCTTGGCTGATCGCTGATTTCTCCGTCCAAGGAGACAGAACAGCATCATCGGTGTGGGATCCTTGGATCTCAACACCTTTGACTACCTGTGGTAGGTAGTGTTCAGTGAGTGCTGACTGTTTCAGCTCGCAGAGGAGGCTCTCTTGTTGGGCCTTTTCTGCCTCACCTGTTGCTGAAGGTTCACTTACCGGGATTGTGCTCTCGTTGGAGGATCCCTTTGTGCCTTCCGCGGTACCTGCTGTTAGACAGTCAGTGTCACCTTGTGTAGGCATATCGATTGGCAGTGGTTGGCTCACTCTGGTCCACATTGTCTGATCGCCATAATCTATAATCGCGTCGAAGCGGTTTATAAAGTCTTGGCCGACCAAAAATGGGAATGAGTCAACGGCGGACACGTGTACCGGGTGGTATAGCGTCATTTCACCAATCTGCATATGAACCATGGCTATAGCTGTTAGGGTTGTTCTCGTCTCTGAGAGTCCCTGCAATACTACAGCACATTCTTTGAGGGGTATTTCCCTGTCAACACCGCTAGCGGCTATCCGTAGCTCCTTCAACAGTGTGGGAGACATAATGGTTATGTCAGCCCCACCATCCAGGAGGGCCTCTTCTGTGAGGACCCCTTCTAAAGTGATTGACAGGTAAGCCTTCTTAGCGGGCCCCTTCCTGATAATGTTACACAGGAACCTATCAGGTTTTTTTCCGACGTTTGTTACGTCTACCATTGTCTGTGTGATTTTCATTCACCTGTACTGGTAGTGCAGTCACACATGGGTCTGAGTGATCGGTCTGTGACGAGTCATTGTCTTTGGTGAGTGAGCTTTCCCCCCCTTTTTCTGATGAGGGGCTCTCGGACTCTGTAACAATGATGTCATGGTTACAGTCAACGTCTTGTTGACTGTCTGTACCCTGATTGTCAGTATCCTGACCATCAGTATCTTGGTGACTGTCAGCAATTGTGTCATTGTTGTTATTTGTGTGCTCTGAGTTACTATCAATGATAGTGCTACACATTACTCCAGGTTGGTTTTCCTTGTTTGATTTTTTCAAACTTTCTAACAACCGACGTATGTTCTCTATCTCTTCAGAGCTCAGAGGTTTAGGGCCTTTTCTCTGGAACCTTCGTGATTTCCTGCTTGTCTGTTGTCACCATCAATTTTGATAGAAAATGTATCTATTTTATTTTTGCTAAATAACATATAATTAGTCTTATCTAAATTTAATGATAACTTATTTAAACTAAACCAAGTTTGTAATATTGAGATCTCCTCTTTTAACAACTCAAACATTTGTTTCAAATCATAACCAAAACAAAAGAAGGTGGTATCATCAGCAAAAAGAACACACCTTAGAATACCAGACACTTTTACCAAATCATTTATATACAAAATAAAAAGTTTAGGTCCCAGTATAGAACCCTGAGGGACTCCACATGTGATTCTGTTGAGTTTTGATCTGGTATTGTCTATCTGTACAAATTGACTTCTGTCCTCCAAATAGCTAGATACCCATTTCAAGGTCTGTCCTCTAATACCATATTTATTTAACTTCTCGAGGAGAATAGTGTGATCAACTGTATCAAAAGCTTTCTTTAGATCAACAAATAAACCCACACAGTGTTGCTTTTGATCAACAGCAGTGGAAATTTGTTCTGTCAATTCCATAAGAGCCATAGAAGTAGAGTTTTTAGATCTAAAACCATATTGGCTGTTAGTTAAAATGTTATAGTCATCAAGAAATTTGTCTAATCTAATCACAAATAACTTTTCAAGAAAATTGTGGTAATAAGGAAATTGGTCTATAATTATTAAATATAGACTTATCACCATTCTTGAAAATAGGGACAACCTTTGCTACCTTCATATTATCTGGAAAAATACCAGTTGAAAAAGACAAATTACATATGTACGTGAACGGTTCTATGACAGAAGACATTATGTCTTTTACAACCAACATTTCCATATCATACCAATCCTTAGATCTTTTATCAGAATTTTTTTTGTGACCATCATTATTTCATCATCAGTTTCATATAGAAACATAGTATTTTTATGATCATTAAGTAAGTAGCTCACGTTTTTATCAACTTTTGGTATTGTTTTTGCCATGTTTGATCCCACATTTACAAAATATTCATTAAATTTGTTTACAATTTCATTGTTAGCATATATTTCATTACCACTTTTCACAAAACAGCGTGATAAACTAGTTCCTTTCTTGTGTTTATTCAGAACATTATTTATAACTCGCCATGTTGATTTTATTTCACCATTTGTTTTGTTTAGTTGTTCACTGTAATATTCCATCTTTTGTTTCCTTATGATTCCCACCAGTTTGTTTTTATACTTTTTGTATTTGTTTTCAGCCTCAGGAGTTCTATGCTTCAAAAAACAAGAGTACAAATAATTCTTTTTTTTGCAAGCGTTTCTCAGTCCTGTTGTCATCCATGGATGATCAACAGTACCTTTTTTTACATAATTTTTTTGAACACAATTTTTCTTATACAACACATTTAAAATGTTCATAAACTCATCATATGCTTTGTTCACATCTTCAATATAGACATCGCTCCAATTTTGTTTTGTTAAATCCTTTTTTAGTCCATTTAATGCTTTAATTGATGTATTTATTATTGTTTTCTTCTCTACATTTTTATTTGAAATTATAACCTCTTTATTGTAAATTGTAAAAACTGGTAAATGATCACTTAGATCAGTCATCAAAATACCACTTAGTATATTTGCATCAGTTATATTAGTAAATACATTATCAATTATTGTAGAACTGTGTGTAGTTATTCATGTTGGATTTGTTATTGATGGAAATAAATTTATACTATACGTTGGCTCTCGACGGAGGCAGTCGCTAGTCCTTCCCTCTCCCGTCCTTCCCCCCCCCCTGCTGCCTGCAGCTCCTCAGCTAAGCACCTCGAACGCAAATTAAGATGGATTGGAGGTTTGGGCATTCGATTCTACGAACAAGATTTCTACAGAAGAACGGCAAAGGGGAGCCGGTCCACCCTCACAGAGTGAAAGAGGATACGCCATGGATTCCTGTGGGTGTGGATGGTGTGCGTCTCGCTCTCTGTGCTGTGCTCTGTGGAGGTGAAGAATCTGGATTATATTGGATTATGATGGCAGCGCTTTGCTTTTTGGCGTTTGTGGAGCACTGGTCTATCGCAAAAGAGGGAGACTTCAGCAGGACTTAATGCCTGGAGCACCCGACGTCTGGTCTGCGCGGTGACCTCGAGAAATCAGCTGTTTGCGAGCTTATCCAGAGGGTGAACAGATCACCCTCGGACTGGGACTCTGCACGCTGTGGTCAACATCTGAGGTCAGAGCTTGGATCAGTGGAAAAAGTCCCGAATTGGATCACTTGGAACAGAGTCGCCCTTACAGACTGAAGGCTACAGAAATTACAATGTGAGCCTGAAATGAAAATATTTGTCAATTCTTATCTGACTCCCTTGGAAACAGCCTTGAAAAAGGCTGGATATCTAATTTCTCCTGAGATGTGCTTTACTGTGGACAAAAACAGCTGCTCTTTGTCTTGTCTGCTACCCCCCCCCCGGAGAACTTTTCTATGAGCGTTATCGGAGGCTATCTGGAATGTCTCATGGACAGAATCCTCCCTGCCTCAGTCTCAACATGCAACATGTAACTGTCTAAATGTGCTTATTGGTATAGTTTTTACTGTGTCATGCGGTGTCTTGGCAGACAAAATGTGATACATTTTTTTTAATACCAACGCTGTGACCCTCATGGTACTTTCCTTTTTCACACCTTTGACCTTCATCCCGAAACGGATGAGAGAGGCAGCGCTGAAGAACATGTCATGTGTTCTGAATAAGCAGCAGCTTTACACACTCTCTATCTCAGGATGACTGTGCATACATAATCACGCTGTATTGGTAACAACTGGTGCAATGTTAATAAAAGCTCTTGAATCTTGAATTTATGAATGTACTTATGTTATTTGAATCGGTCTTATTACCCTGATCAATATTGAAGTCACCACACGCAAAAAAAAACTTTATTTCTGCTCTTTACTAGTGACTCCATATTTTTTTCCGTAAACAAGTCTATATTGGATCCTGGTGATCGGTAAACACAACTTATTATAATGTTTTTGTCATTCTCATTTATTATTTCTATTGATATAATTTCCATAATGTTATCTACAGTCATAATTGATGCTGCTATTAGGCCTGATACCTATACGTACATGTATTTGTATTGGGAGACCACTACAGTGCAGCTATGAAATGCAGTAATTACACAGGTCTATTTTCCTTATTTCATCACACACTAACTGTGGACTTTTTCCTTTATTTAAATTCCTGTTTTAATTCCTTGTCTTTGGGCTGAGGACAGGGTCTTAATGGGCGGGATATGTTTGTGCTGCAGGTGGTTGATGTGACATGGAGGTATTCCTGCAAACATCCAGAGGTTTTGTCAAGAAGAACCAGGGTTCAGGAGGCCTGGCTGCTGCACACCATCAATCGGCTGAATGCTGCTGTATGTCTGAATTCTCATTTTTAACTCAGCATGTTGGATTAAAGGCCACAGTGACAGTGATGTGATACCCTTTCAGAGACAGCAGTCCCTGAGTCTGGACAGGAAGACGGAGCTGACAGAGAGACTGCTGGTGGAACTGGTGGAGTTCATTTCTCCAAAGAAACCAAAAGCAGGAGAACTAGGTGGGCGTAACTCTGGCTCTCTGGCCTGGCGGCTAGCACGAGGGGAGACCAAAGCAGCTGAAACCAAGAAAAACACACAGGTACTTTTCATTACACGTTTGAGTCTGCTTAACCAGAAAGTTTAGGTTCAGATCAGTATTAGTGTTTGGACAATATTGTAACAGTTTTGTGAGACAGGCTTTTGTTTGGGGTGCCAGCCAGGTCTCTCTCCTGACATATAAGATGTCTAATTATTAGGCATGTAACGAGATCTCGTTGTACGAGATCTCGCGATATTAAACTCCCGCGATATCTCTCGTTGAGAGGTAACGTTGTCTCGCGAGATGCTAATGCTAGCGCTAGCAGAGCCCCTAGCAAGTCAGCGTCACGGACAGCATGGCTTCGCCGGATGAAGTTGCTATAGAAGACGCCCCAACTACTGATGGAGGGTCCCGGTGCCGCAGACGAGACGCCTCTACATTGATGGAGGGTCCCGACGCTGCCCCGAATGTAAAGACGCGTGTAAACACCGGTGTGACCGGTGTTGCCAGATAGAGTCCCACCCACCCAAAGCACTCTTTACCCGCAAAAGGCAGAAGGAAAATCGCGGTGAACCGCCCAATCTGGCAACACTGGTGAGTGACGGCTGCAGATTCAGCGCTGATGCGGATATTTATGTTCAATTTTTGGAAAGTCCTGCGTGAATATCTATTTTTTTAACAAAGTTGAACGTTCTAAGGTCTAAGGAGATTCAATCAGTAAAATGAAGACATCAGTTGGGTTTGTAATACATGTTAAAACAGAATAAAAGCCTTTTTGCGGCATAAAACCGATCTTTGAAGTTTTCTTGAACTAATGTTAAAATCTCGTCTCGTTCTCGCGAGATCTATGATTTTCTCGTCTCGTCTCGTGAGTTTTGTGTATCGTTACACCCCTACTAATTATATAAATAATATATTTGCCCTTTAACACAAAACTAGAACAAAGGATGTTAAACACTTAATGTGATCACACCCTTACACTAAATGAAATAAACCCATCAACTACATGTTTTTTTTTTATAAAATCAAGTGTATTTACCCCTGGATACAAACAAAAATCCTCATAATAATTCATACAAAAGAAAGCAATATTTAACGAATTTTATTTATTATTTTATTTTATTTATTTAATCAATTCCACAGCCCGGTGCTCGGCGGCACACAAAGTTCAACAATCCTGCTGCAGCAAACAGGTGGCAATATATTTATCCACACAATCAAAACAATAATTCATCAAATAATAACTCAACTTAAAGAGGAAAGTGGCTCGAGCAGTTAATCTCTGTCCCAAAACCAGTGCTCGGCGGCACACAAAGTTTTAAACAAAACAATAGTTCACTTAATAATTCACTTAATAATCACTTAACTTAAAGAGGAACGTGGCTCGAGCGTGAGTCCAGCAGTTAATCTCTGCTCGGCGGCACACCAAGTTTTAATAATCCACAGAGGTCGCAGATGAAAAACAGCTGGTTTGTTTCACTCACGCTACCGACGATTGGGGGGGAGAAGACAGTTCAAACAGAAGCAATTTTGTTGCATCCAGTCGAGGCTCCAGTAATCCAAAATCACATCGTCCACACTTCCAAACAGCTGAAGATGACACACCCCGCTCCTCTTCACGCTTCCTTTCCGCTTCCTTTCACATTTCTCAAAAAGGGGCGTGTTCACCGGTGGACCAGCTGGTTTATCTGTCAGCGTGTTAGGGGATAATTGCTCCAAAACAATAAAGGGGTGGAGAAATTTAGGATTTTAAGCGCATAATATTTATTGGTGAAGGTTCAGGCTGTTACACTCCCCCTTCCCTGAAGAAAGCCGAAACCTGTGGAGGCGCTGTATTGTCGGCATTAAAACCCTTTAAATTCCTCCTCATCGCTGTCCTCCTCAAAAATCTTTAGGAGTGTCTTTCTTTGCTCCCTGTCAACTTCTTCAGCGGTAGGATAGCAAGGTTTCATTTGTGTCACATTTACTATGCGAAGATCCTCCCCAGTGTCCTCCAAGACGATCTCATAGTTCACAGGTCCTAGTTTTTGGACAATTCGGTAGGGACCTTTCCAACGTGGAGCAAGTTTGGCAGAATAAGACCTATCTGCCCTTGAGATGGGGTGAGTGCGAAGCCATATCCGATCTTGAATCTTGAAGTCAGCTTCTCTTCTTCCTTTGTCATAGTACTTTTTTTGTTTTTTGCGTGCCTTTTCCAAGTTGTGGGTAACCAGGTGTCTGAGTTCAGTCAATTGTTTGGCTGTGGGATATGCAGGCGAATCTGGATCACATAGGTGTGGTTGGAGTTCATTATCTAGGGGTCCTCTTAAAGAACGACCAAGGTTGAGTTCGGCAGGGGTCACTCCTGAGGATTCATGTACAGCTGAGTTGAGAGCAAAGCGGAATTCCGGTAAGTATTTATCCCAGGTTTTATGTTTTTCTTCCACATATGATGCAATCATTGCCTTGATGTTGCGGTTTATCCTTTCTGTTAGGTTGGTTTGAGGGTGGTATGGTGATGTCCGCTTCCGCTGGAGATTCCAACGCTTGCAGATGTCTTCAAACACAGATGATACAAACTGTGGACCTTGGTCGGAGAGGATGTAGGTTGGTGTATCCCAATGGGTGAGTATTTCTTTGTTCATAATGTGAGATACAGTCTCTGCTGTCGCCTTGCGGAGGGGAAATAGTTCTATCCAGCGAGTGTAATAGTCAACAAAGACTATTACATACAGATTTCTGCTGGTACTGCGAGGCAATGGTCCCATGAGATCCACCCCTAGCATCTCCCAAGGTTTGTGGACTAGAGTCTGTTGAAGCTTTCCACGTGGTCTTCAGTTCTCAGGCTTGTAAAGCTGGCATACCTTACAATTGCGCACATAATCTCTCACATCCAGGCTCATCTTGGGCCAAAACACAAGGGCTTGTAATCGCTTGTATGTCTTATATCGTCCAAGGTGTCCGGATAAGGGATCGTCATGATAGTGATGAAGCAACTGTTGACGGAGAGACGATGGAATGTAGATTTGATGCAGAGATTTATGAGGTAATTGTGTCACTTTGTACACTTTATCTTCCACAATGGTGAATTTGGTTGTTGAACTTTCAATGATTTCTCCCGTTTCAGTGATTTTTGTATAAAGGCTCTGTACATCAGGATCAGTCTGCTGTGCTTTCCAGATATCCTCATCAGTTATTTGTAGATGTTGTGAGGTATCCTTCATTGAACGTAACACCGCAGCACAGGTGGGTGATTGATTGTAGTTCATTGGTGCTCTCGATAGGGCATCTGGCACTGTATTGTATTTACCTTTACGGTATTCTACCGTAAAGGTGAATTCTTGAAGGCGAAGAGCCCAACGGATCAATCTTGTGCTGGGTTTTGTGGTTTTAAAGACCCAGACGAGGGAAGAATGGTCAGTTATAACAGTAAAATGCCTCCCTTCCAGATAATATCGCCATTTTTCAAGAGCCCATACCACAGCAAGACACTCTTGTTCCGTGGTAGAATAATTTCTCTCTGCTCTATTTAAGGTGCGACTGGCAAAGGCAAGAACATGCTCTGACCCAAGTCCTGTTGTTTGAGCTAGGACAGCACCCAAACCAACTTCACTTGCATCTGTATAAACAATAAATGGGAGATTAAAATCAGGATGTCCAAGTATTGGTGGTGAGACAAGGTGATTTTTTAGAGCCTCAAAAGCTGCTTGACATTGGGGAGTCCAGAGGTACTTTGCCCCTTTCCGTTTTAGAGCATTGAGGGGTTCAGTGAGCTGTGAAAATCTTGGCACAAAGCGATGGTACCATCCAGCCAGTCCGAGAAATCGTTGCAGCTCTTTAATGTTCTGGGGTATCGGAAAGTCCTGAACAGCCTTTATTTTTTCAGCATCCACTTCTACTCCAGCAGATGAAACAGTATGACCCAGAAACTTTAGTGATGTACGGAAAAATTGGCTCTTTTTCATGTTTACAGTTAGATTTGCCATCTCCAGTTTGTCAAAAACAGCTTGTAGGTCAAACATGTGCTGTTCTGGTGTGGTGGAATAAATAATGATGTCATCCAAGTAGACAAAACAATTGCTTCCTCTCAAGTCTCCTAGAACTGTCTCCATTATACGTTGGAAGGTGGCAGGTGCATTTTTTAGTCCGAAGGGCATCACTTTAAATTGGTATAAGCCAAGAGGACAGATAAAAGCAGTCTTTTCACGACTTTCTTCATCCATTTTAACCTGCCAGTAGCCACTGTTGAGGTCCAAAGTTGTGAAAACAGCTGCTCCATGTAGTGATTCCAATATTTCTTGGAGGTTAGGGATGGGATAAGCATCAGTGTGTGTAGCAGCATTTAGTTTTCTGTAATCCACACAGAATCTTGCTTTTGGTTCTTGCTTTTTTGGTACCAGGACCACTGGAGCAGCATACGGAGAAGTAGATGGCTCTATAACATCTTTTTCCAACATCTCTTGTATGTGCTCCTTGATGATCTGAAGCTTGATGGGTGACACACGGTAAGGTTTTTGTTTGATAGGTACTTGGTGTGTGAGGAAAATCTTGTGTGTGAGAACTCCCGTGCGACCCAAAGTATGGGTACAAACATTCTTATTGTGTTGTAGTTGATGTAACAATTGTCTTTTTCCAAAATCATCCAGATGAGCATTATCTGTGGCTACTTCCAAGAGGTCCTGGCGTATAGGAGAAGATGTTAATAGTTGTGGACACATTGCAGAAAAGAAGGCAATATGAGGTTGAAATAGCTCTCTGGGCTTTAAAGCAGATGCACTTATAAATGGATAACGGTGATTTTTGTTTGTTTTAAACCAGTAACTATGTTCAGCGACGTCAAACTGTAAGCCAGAAAATAAAATAAAGTCAAGTCCCACTACAGCCGAGAAAGCCAGGCTCTTTGCAGGCAGGATCACGCAAGGCAATGTCACTGTTTCAGATTGTATGGTCAGAGTAAGATCACTCCATCCCAGTGGTTGCCGCTCTTCTCCATCTGCTAAATACAAAGGTTCTCTGGTCCATGGTTTGAGTACATTATGAGGATCCCTCATAAATAACTGATGATCATCTGGTCATCACTGATGATCATTTGGTCATCTGGGTAGATTTGTACACCTGCATGTACAGTTGAAGTAGTTGCTCTTGCACTGTGAATTTCCTCAGCCATGGAGTGTAAAGTGTTAAGACGGACAGAAAGTTCTTCTTTTACTGGGTGGATGATATCAGGTATGAGTTTTGTAGTAATTTCAGCATACTGTTCCTTTAACCGCCATCCCAGTGAAGTGTCAAACTGTGTTCTCAAATACTCCACGCGTTGGTCCACATGCTTAACAAGCTCTCTTTGCTGCTTCAGAAATGAGTCTGTTAGTTTTGTGCTCATTTGATCCATTTGAGCAGCAATTCTTCTTGAAAACTGTTCAAAGTCTGTTTTCAACTCCTCCATTTTTTTAAGCTATTTCTGGTCATCCTGTGCAACAGTATTTGTCCTTCCATCCGTGTTCCTGTTTTCTATTCCAGAGTCTAGGGGTATTAGAGGAGCAATATGCTCTGGCAGATCGACCAGTTCCATATCCAAAAGTGAATAACTTCAAAGTCAAGTCATCTAAACACTAAACACTAAAACATTTAATAAACATAAGCATAAAATAGTAAAAGTGTAACACTGTCCTGAGTTTTTCATAATAGTATAAAAGTATGAAAATTTACACCAACACTGAAACACCAAACACCCCTGAAACACCAAACACCCAATGAACATAAGCATAAAATGAAATAATAAAAGTGTAATACTGTCCTGAGTTTTTACATAGTAGTATAAAAAGTATAAAAAGTATATCTATAAAATAAACTGAAGGTTCTAGCATTGACATTTGCAAAGAGT
The DNA here is from genome assembly GCA_038048925.1 of Garcialebias charrua. Classification (NCBI taxonomy): domain Eukaryota; kingdom Metazoa; phylum Chordata; class Actinopteri; order Cyprinodontiformes; family Rivulidae; genus Garcialebias; species Garcialebias charrua. The sequence goes on along the minus strand of JBBPBX010066345.1, from coordinate 3,488 downwards.
GGCACAGCAGCATATAAGTTAATGTACACAGTATATGTATGAGGTAGTTGATGTTGGTATAGAGGCAAAGTGGCATATGCAGTGAGGCACATAAGGCACATTTGGCATCCTTAGATAAGGCTAGTCAGAGAATGCTGTATATGTATCTGCAGTAGTGTAGATAAAAGTAGTGTAAATGTAAACAGTAGTAATAAATGTAAAGCAGTAGTAGTAAATGTAAACCGTATTAATAAATGTAAACAGTGAATGTAAACAGTAGTATGACTATAGGCAGTAATGTAATACAAACATTAGTGCAAATATGAGAAGTAGTGCAAACTGAATGAGTACATGACCGAGAGTTTAGTGAATAACCCGTTTGATGACACAGGGTCCAGTGTTAAAAACTTTGTGTTGAGTGGTAATGTGTGAGAAAGTTTTTTGTGTTAAGGCAGTTCAAATGGGAGGGGAGGCAGAGCAGGCAGAGTGTTTAGCATTCTGACTGCCTGATGAACAGAGCTGTCTCTCAGTCTGCTGGTTCGAGCCTGGAGACTCCTCAGTCTCCTCCCTGATGGCAGCAGTCTAAAGCGGCTGTGTAGTGGGTGTGTGGGATCACCTGCCATGCAGTGGGCTTTCCGAGTGAGGCGTTTGCTGTGTAAGTCCTGCAGTGAGGGCAAGGAGGTGCCGACGATCTTCTCAGCTGCTTTCACGATGCGCTGGAGGCTCTTGCGGCATGATGCAGTGCATGCACCAAACCACACCGTGATGCAGCTGGTCAGGACACTTTCTATGGCACCCCTGTAGAAGGTGCACATGATGGGGGTTGAAGCTCCAGCCCTTTTCAGCTTGCGGAGAAAGTAGAGGCGCTGGTGAGCCTTCTTGGCCAGTGCTGCAGTGTTCCTGCTCCAGGACAGGTCCTTTGAGACGTGCACTCCCAGGAACTTGGTGCTGTCCACTCTCTCCACTGCGGTGCTGTTGATGGTCAGAGGGGCATGTTGTGCATCCCTCTTCCTGAAGTCCACGACAATCTCCTTTGTCTTCTCCACGTTGAGAGTGAGATTGTTGTGTCCGCACCACAAGGCCAAGCGGCTCACCTCGTTCCTGTAGTCCGTCTCATCGTTGTTGCTGATGAGACCTACCACTGTTGTGTCGTCCGCAAACTTGATGAAGTGGTTGGAGCTGTACGATGGTGTGCAGTCGTGTGTTAGCAGGGTGAATAGAAGGGGGCTCAGCACACATCCTTGTGGGGCCCCTGTGTTCAATGTGATGGTGCTAGATGTGTTACTCCCGATCCGTACTGTCTGTGGTCTCCCGGTCAGGAAGTCTAGCAGCCAGTTACACATTGAGGTGTTCAGCCCCAGACTGTCCAGTTTATGGATGAGCTGTTGGGGGATGATGGTGTTGAATGCCGAGCTGAAGTCGATGAACAGCATTCTAACATAAGAGTCCTTCGTGTCCAGATGTGTGAGAGCTGTGTGGAGGGCAGAGGAGATGGCATCGTCGGTTGAGCGATTAGGTCGGTATGCAAATTGGAAGGGATCCAGGGAGGCAGGGAGGACAGATGTGATGCTTTTCATGACTAGCCGTTCAAAGCACTTCATCAGGATGGGGGTGAGTGCTACTGGGCGATAGTCATTGAGGCATGCGGGCGTTGCCTTCTTTGGGACAGGGATGATGGTGGTGGCTTTGAAACAGGTGGGGACGATGGCCTGGCTCAGTGAGATGTTAAAGATGTCCGTGAAGACCGCTGCGAGTTCCCCTGCACAGTCCTTCAGCACACGACCAGGTATGTTGTCAGGACCAGAGGCCTTCCGGGCATTAATCTTGATAAATGATCGCCTTACGCTGTCTGAGGACAGCGCCAGCACCTGGCCATCAGGAGAGGGGGGGAGTTTATGTGCAGGTGTGCTGTTACTTGCCTCAAACCGAGCGAAGAACTCATTCAGTTCATTCAGCGTAGAGGTTGAGCTGTCACAGGTCTGGGGGGGGGTTGTAGTCTGTGATGGTCTGTATTCCCTGCCACAGACTGCGTGTATCCTTGCTGTCCTTGAAACGGTGAGCTATTTTCCTGGAATACTGCTCCTTGGCCTCTCTGATGCCCTGATCCAGGTTCTTTCTGGCTGCCTTCAGGCCCACCTGATCTCTCGCTTTGAAGGCAGCATTCCTGGCTTTCAGGAGTCTGTGAACCTCAGCTGTCAGCCATGGCTTCTGATTAGCCCGAACAGTGATGGTTTTGAGGTTGGTAACATCATCAATGCACTTGGTGATGTATGAACATACAGTGTCTGAGTACTCCTGGAGACATGTGTTGTTGTTTGTGGTAGCAGCTTCTTTGAACATACCCCAATCTGTGGTGTCAAAACAGTCCTGGAGTGCCTCTGAAGACCCCTCTGGCCACACTCGTATCTGCTTGCGGACTGGTTTTGTGACTTTCACCAGCGGCCTGTATGCTGGCTTTAGCATAACACAGATATGGTCAGAAGCACCAATGTGGGGGAGGGGGAGGGCTCTGTAGGCATTTTTCATGGTGGTGTAAACTTGGTCCAGTGTGTTGTTTCCTCTTGTTGCAAAGTTTATGTTTTTGTATGTTTTTGGAAATACACTCTTTAAATCTGCATGGTTGAAATCACCAGCCGTGATGAGAAAAGCATCAGGATGGGCTGTTTGTTGCTCACTGATGTGCAGATATAGTTCATTCAAAGCCTCACTTCTAACTTTGCTGTAGAGCTTGGAGGAATATATACAGCAACAATCATAACAGCTGTAAACTCCCTCGGTAAATAGAATGGTCTGCATTTAATAGTCATGAACTCCACATGAGCTTCTCACCCTATCTCCCTTAGAGATAGGGTGAGAAGCTCAGTCATCCGGGAGGGACTCGGAGTAGAGCCGCTGCTTCTCCACATCGAGAGGAGCCAGTTGAGGTGGCTCGGGCATCTGGTTAGGATGCCTCCTGGACGCCTCCCTGGTGAGGTGTTCCGGGCATGTCCCACCGGGAGGAGACCCAGAGGAAGACCCAGGACACGCTGGAGGGACTATGTTTCTCGGCTGGCCTGGGAACGCCTTGGGATTCCCCCAGAGGAGCTGCTCCAAGTGGCTGGGGAGAGGGAAGTCTGGGCCTCCCTACTTAGGCTGCTACCCCCGCGACCCGACCCCGGATAAGCGGAAGAAAATGGATGGATGGATGGATGGAACTCCACTAAAGGTGAGCAGTGTTTGTAGACTACAGCAGCATCCAGGCACCATACTTTGTTGATGTAAACACAGAGCCCCCCTCCCCATCTCTTACCTCCCTCGAGGGTTCGGTCCGCTTTGTAGCATGTTAGCTGCTCCAACTGAACAGCATGGTCCGGAACGTTGTTGTTGAGCCACGTTTCCATGAATACAAACACACAACAGTCTCTCACAGTCTTTTGTGTCGTTCGTAGCAAGCGTATATAATCCAGTTTATTGTCCAAGGAGCGCACGTTAGCCAAAACCATGGATGGGATCGCCGGTTTGTGTGGGCT